>CM042164.1:8166201-8177846 GCA_023376005.1 Doryteuthis pealeii | reverse complement strand
CCATCATTTTCCATCACTCCCGTCTTTCATTGCTAAAGTTTCCTAATTTAATTATTTAGTTAAAATAGGAAAAAAAAGAATTGTGACTTGAGTAGTGATAAAGTTTTAGTTACAGACAGAAAAACACACAATCTCCATTATCATAAGATAATTAATTCTTAAATTTCATGCCCTCTAAAAATTACGGTCAATTTAGTATTATTGATAAAGGAAAATAACTTATTACCTTTTATAGTTATAAATATTAAATATTGTAGGAAGTGCGTGGTGTAATGGTTAAAGTCATGGGTAATGGACACGTCGCCCCGAGTTCAAATCCTGGACGTGGTAATTGTATTTTCACTTAGCGCTATTACCCTTGGGAAAGGTATGAATCCTACTCTCCTTCCAGCTATGGGTAAATAGTAGGGCAGACCGGGCTCTTTAACCTTGGTTAGGCAACCGGTCTAGGAGAAGGAAAACTCTGAATTCAAACCTGTTAAACTCCGCTTAAGAAATTGACTTTGTGTCGCATCCTGCTCGTGCGGAGTGGTTGGTAAATATATATATAGTTTAAATATTTTATTTGATTCTATAAGATTTATTTTAAAATAAAAAAATATCACAGACTCCTTCACTAGTTAACTATTTACATATTTTTACTTTGTTTCCAAAAGAAATAAGTTCATGGTGGACACTTTATGGTAACAATTTCAAATAATGTAATATATCTATAATAATAATATTTATCTTTATATATAGTTAATTCTTAAAAATATCATACCCTCTTAAAATTACGATCAGTCTAGGACTGTTGATAAAGGAAAAATAACACTTTGCCATTTATAATTTAAATATTTTATTTTATTCTATTTCGTCTATTTAAATTTTAAAATACCCATACTATATATTTTTCTTAAATCATTCATCAATCTTTCTAATATATAATTGAAGATAGTCTTTTTATTTATTTATTTATTTATCTAATTAATTTAATTTGATTTATTTTATTTTACAACTGCAAAAAGTTATCCAAAATCTTCAAGTTGGCCGTTTTTATTTTAAATTCAAAAGATATACATTGTTGCAATTTTCCACCGGATGTGGACCGGACTACATTAGATATATAAAAAATTCAAATCTTTTCTCAATAGAACATCAAAAAGGTAAGAGACTGATTTTATCTTCTCCAATAACTTATATAACAATTATGTTAATTTAATGCTTCAAAAAAGTCTAATAATAGATGAGGAAAACTTTCCCCCAGGGACTTCACTCTCTCTCAAAAAAAATTATTATTTATTATTTATTATTTTCCAATTTTTTTTTTTTACTTTTGAGGGAGGTACCTTGGAAATAATTTTTTCATTTATTCCACTCATCTCATTCATTTTTATTTCATTCATTCATTCATTCATTCATTCATTGTGCCATTAATTCTTAACTATATATATATATATATATATATATATATATATATATATTATATATATATATATATATATATATATATATATTGGTTAGGAGGTTGATTTAGAAGGCTATCACAATGCAGTTTGGAATAAATAAAAAATAATAATACGGTAACAATGGTGTTGTGTGTTGACCTGTAAAAGAAAAATAATAATAATAATAATAATAATAATAATAATAATAATAATAATTAATACAGGTCAAAAACACAACACCATTGTTACCGTATTATTATTTTTATTTATTCCAAACTACATTGTGATAGCCTTCTTAATCAACCTCCTAACCAATACATACACAATGCTTCAAGCAAATTATGAAAACTCTCTATATATATATATATATATATATATATATATATATATATATATATATATATATATATATTTTCGCTCAACAAGCGAGGGCCAAAAAAAGATATGTTGTCCCTTCAAAGAAAGGGCGTAAAAAAGAGAGGTTTAAGGAGATGAATTATCACGTGACCAACGGGCACGTGATATAGGAAGCCGCGCCCATAATCCAAGAGAAGACAATTATTTTTGTCTACAGACAGAACAGAGTAATATATCCTTTTTACTCAACAAGCGAGGACCGAAAACAGATAGGTATTGTCCCTTCGAAGAAAGGGGGGTAAAACAAAATAGTTTTAAACAGAGGAATTATCACGTAACCATCGGACATGTAAGGTGGGAAGCCACGCCCACAATCCAAGGGAAGGCAGTTATTTTTGTCTACGGGAGTGTGGATCGAGAAAATGAGTGCCCCTCTTTCTACGCCTTTTTATCTTTTAAACTGTGTCATTATTTTATAATTGAATTAAATAGACCCAAGAAGAAGAAGAAGAAGAAGAAGAAGAAGAAGAAGAAGAATTAGGAAGTGTGTTGTTGTTCGTGTGTGTTTTTTTAAGTCGCAATGGGTTGATGCTTGCTAGAGGCTGAGAAATTCATTGTTTCGCACGGGAAGAATGGCAGGGTTGATTGATTAGAAATTTTTTAAAAGTGGCTTGACATTTGACATAGGAAGTTAATATTTTGTCTGCGTGAAGTTTCACTTGCATCTCTAAAGTTTAATTTATTCTTTAAACGAGATTGAAAAACTGCGTGTTCTCAGGGGAAAAAACAACAAGTGCGATCGCTTTGAACAGCTCTAGTATACTACGTGCAAAAGCGAAAAAAACAAGAAACATAATTTTTATATTTCGGACTGTTGACGTTTCGTGACTGTTGAAATTATTTTTGTGTATATATGATGGACTCTCTCGTCGATTTCGACGTATGAGGTTCAGACAACCTCTTTCATCTAACCTTGTGTGTTAATCGCAGGTGACATTTCAGCCCTTCCAATGACTTGCAAAGAAGTCCACAGATGGAACAAGTGTGTGCATTATTTAAATGTATTGCTGGGATACTAGCCAATACTCTAGTCCTTTCTCTAGCTTGACGCAGCTTGGTGACCTCCGATGCTGCAAAATCCTTAATACCATTGTAACACAAAGTCCTCCACATTCTACGATTGAGTGCTGTGCTCTCAAAAGTAGCGTAATCTATATTTGCAGCTGAGAGGTTACTTTTCAGCTTGTCCTTAAATCTGAGCAATGGTCGACCCACGTTTCTTTTACCACCGTCAAGCTGACTATACAACAGAATCTTTGGTATTCTGTCATCATGCATTCTCAAAACATGACCAGCCCAGCGCAATGTGTATATATAGGCGTGCTGTAATCCACCACTTAAATTTATAGACTAAGCGAGGTCACGTGGTTTAAATCCGAGCCAATCAACAGCCCGAATACGTGGTTGGTTAACTATTTAATAGCTGATATTGACAGCCGTTCATTTGCCCATTATTTGACATTGACGAACGGACCTGCAACACTAAGGAACATCAACGAACAACTGATGTCTCATACCCTACATTAAGGAACACCAAGGAACAATCAAAGGATCATACCCAACACTGAGGGACATCAAGCAGCAACCAAAGGTTTCTTCACTAAGGATCGCACTCTGCTTAATACAAGGGATCTCTGCTGGAGAGAGCTCTTGCTAGAAGCATTACTCTTTTGAGGCGTTTCAGGCACGAGGCAATAAATTCAGGCCTGCACCTTTTAGACGAGAGGGAAGGTGGTGCTTAGAGAGATGGACCTCTGGGATTCAGGCTAATATATTTCGTCTAGAGATCGAAGCCACTGGACATAGGGCCTGAAGATCGAGTAAAAGCGAAAGAACAAGAAACTTAATTTTGATGTTTCGGACTGTTGTCCTCAACCTTTTTAGCTGTACGTTGCTTATTCGAGCATGGTAACAAGAAATAATTTTTAAGCTGAAGCTCACACGGTGGTCAATGTTAGAAATGGCGTGCATCCCCTCGGCATTCCTCTTTTGAGGCACTAGGCAATAAATCCAGGCCTGCATCTTTTAGACGAGGGGGAAGGTGGTGCCTGGAAGGATGGGCCTCTGGGATTCAAACTAATATTATATTTTGTCTAGAGGCCGAAGCCACTGGACATAGGGTCTGAAGTTCGAGTAAATATCTCTTTTTTGACCTCCCACTATTGTCCTCAACTTTATTGTGGTATGTATAAACAGAACGCTGTATCCTCCGGCCTTCCGCAGGTGTTTCTTGCGTATTCGAGTATATTAATTATCCAGCCTGGGGAATCATCTATATATTAATATGCGTGTTCCTAAATCTTCCGTCCGTTATCATCCTGCAACACCCCCTTGTAAAGAATGAAACCGTCCAAATCGTCCAAGATTAAGTACAAACATGTAAATACTGATTATCTGCTGTCGCTTATCCACCGAATTTTTATTTCTTATGAGAAATAAAGAAAGAACATGATACATAGAAAGACGAGACCAGCCGATTGATCGACCGCCCGTCTAGCCTAAGTAAGGGCCAAAGTGGAGTGTTGCGTGTCATGGACTGCTCATCCACCAGGATTCCGTCCTTAAGCAGCACAGACCGCCACCCTCGGCCAACAGGTATCCCATTGCTGGGGGTGTCTTATAACTATGCAGAGGTGCAGTCGGGGTATTCTAAAGCTTCAGCCGACAGGGCTGTTATTCAGTTAGAAGTAATCTGAATAAAAAGATCTTTTAATCAATATATCAATATAAAAATATAAAATAAAAAAAAAAACAAGCAAAAAAAAAAAACCAAATAAAAAAATAAACAAAGAAACAAAACAAAACAAAAAAGAACTACGATAAATTTGAACAGCTGTAGTAGTCTTTTCTGATATTCCAGGTCAGATGAAAAAAAAGAAAAAAATTCCGATTTATGTGGGGTGCCACGCACAAACCGAAGCTCACACGATGGCCAGTGTTAGAAATTGCGTGTATACCCTCGGCATTCCTCTTTTAATGCGCCTCGGACACTAAGCAACAGACCCAGACCTGCCCCTTTTAGACGAGGGGGCAGGCTATGCCTGGAGGAATGGGCCTCTTGTATTCACGCTAATATTATATTTCTCACCGGTCAAGAGGCGGAAACCACTAGACACAGGGTCCGAACGTCGAGTAAAGGTCTATTTCTTGACCTCCCACCATGTCAGAGGAACACAAAATTCCGACTTATGTGGGGAGCCACACACAAGTCGAAGCTCATACGGTAGACAATGTTAAAATTTGCGTACATCCCTTTGGCATTCATCTTTTGAGGCGCCTCAGGCAATATGTAATAGACCCAGCCCTGCCCCTTTTCGACGAGGTGATGCCTTGAGAGATCGGCCTCTGATATTCACGTTAATATTATATTTCGTACTGGTCTAGAGGCCGAAGCCACTGGACGTAGGGCTTGAAGGTCGAGTAAGTGACTATTTTTTTGACTTCCCACCATATCAGAGGAACACAAAATTCCGACTTATGTGGTGAACTACGCACAAACTGTAGCTCACACGGTGGCCAGAGTTAAAAATTGCGTGTATTCCCTCGGCATTCCTCTTTTGATGCGCCTCTATTAAATTAAAAAAATACCCATAAAATATAGTTTTCTTAAATCATTCATCAATCTTTCTAATATATAATTGAAGATAGTCTTTTTATTTATTTACTTATTTATCTAATTAATTTAATTTAATTTAATTTTATTTTACAACTGCAAAAATTTATCCAAAATCTTCAAGTTGACCGTCTTTATTTTAAATTCAAAAAGTCTACATTGTTGCAATTTTCCACCGGATGTGGACCAGACTACATTAGATATATAAAAAAATTAAAATCTTTACTCAATAGAACATCACAAAGGTAAGAGATCGATTTTATCTTCTCCAATAGCTTATATAACAATTATGTTAATTTAATGCTTCAAAAGAGTCTAATAATAGATGAGGAAAACTTTCCCTCAGGGATTTCTCTCTCTCTCTCTCTCTCCTCTCTCTCTCTCTCTCTCTCTCTCTCTCTCTCTCTCTCTCTCTCTCTCAAAAAAAAAAGATTCTTTCTTTATTATTTATTATTTTTAAAATTTTGTTTTACTTTTGAGAGAAGTCCCCTGGAAAGAATTTTTTCATTTATTCCACTCATCTCATTCATTTTTATAATAAACCAATAAACCCAGTCTTTTCTTTTTTATACAAGGAGGCGGGGGCAGGTGTTGCCTGAAGTGATGCCCCCCCCCCCCACCCGCATGGGATCACGTTGATATTATATATCTTACAGACACAGGACCTGAACCTCCTATATGAGGTAAGTTTTGAACAGTTGTAATATTCTACGTGCAAAAGCGAAGCAACAAAAAAATGAAACAAAAAGGAATGAGCAAGTGACACGGTGAATCGGAGCGAAAGAGGAAAAAAAAACAGAGTTGAAACTAAACAAAAAAAACGAGGCATAAAATAAAACAAAGAAAGTCATCATGAGATGATGTAAAGTAAAACGGGACAAATTGAAATTAAGCGAAGAAGTTAAGCTAAGTAAACCAAAGGCGAAACAATGAGACTTTGAGTGAAACAGAGCAAAACACCGAGAGACGCATTGAAGCATCAAGAGACAAATTGAAATTAAACGAAGAAGTTAAAGTAAACCATAGGCGAAACAATGAGACTTTGAGTGAAACAGAGCGAAACACCGAGGGACGCATTGAAGCATCAAGAGTATAGAATACAATCCTATATTTCATACCCAAATAAAGATAAAAACACATAAACACATTTCTTTTCCCAAACTTAAGGAAAATAGATTAAAACAAACACACGAACACAATCCTTTCCCCAAACTTAAGGAAAAGAGATTAAAACAAATGTTTATACAAAAGTCAGAGTTCGATTGGCTAGATTAGCATTGTCTTCTACTACGTCCGCGCATTTGCACAAAAAAAAAATTACCATCTGATCCTATTTTAAGCAGAGAAGGTGAAATGTGACGAGTTCGAGGCGGGCACGAGACGAGTTATGAAGGAGGTGAAAGCGTGAGTGTCCTTGAGGCCGCGATTTGTAGTTTGCAAGTCTCGTGGCTGGCGAGACGAGAGTTGTGACGTATCTCGGCCAGACCTAGTATAAAAGTAGACGGTTGGACAGAGTGGGGACAGTTGCGAAGAGTGAATACGACGGACTTAGTTTGTCAGAATTCTACTCACGGTTGCGAAACGTAAATTTGACGTGTTTCTTGTAGAATACAGAGGTGAAGCTTGGGCGTTGGCAGTAGAGCTTATTTAGGGCAAGTTTTACGTCGTCTTTGGCAGAATCACAGTTAAACTAAGTAAACCAAAGCGAAATAATGAGGGGTAAGGCGAAATAAGGCGAAACTATGAAATGTCGAGCGAAACAGATCAAAACAACGAGAGACCAGGTTAAGCAAGACGAAGTGTCAAGACACAAGCTGAAAATAAGTGAAGCAGTTAGAGCAAGTAAAAAAAGCGAAACAGCGAGAAAAATATTTAAAAAAACACCAAACTAATGAACAAGAGACAATGTGAATTAGAGCGAAACAGCAAGATACAAATGGAAATTAAGCGAAGCAGTTAAACAAAGCAAAATAATGAGGCCAAGGCGAAACAATGAGACATTGAGAAAAACAGAGCGAAACATCGAAAGACGACTTGAAGCATCAAGAGCGTTGTAGAGTAGCTAGCATCCCTTGATCATTCTACCTGAAAGACTGGATCATAGCCTTAGAATAGCCTACGATTAAAGTAGATTAACAAGCTGAATAATATCAGACTGACTTGACTGCGTTGGCTATACCGCATTTGATCCTCCTCTATTTAGTGTAAGTTTTGTCTTGTTAATTGTTTGTACTTATTTATTCTGTATTTGTATGTATCCGTTTGGCACCGAATGCTGGTGCCTAATAAATGTATTAAGCACACCATTATTCTGCGTATCTTTTTCAGTCCGCGATACAACAAAGAGACAAGTCGAAAATAAGCAAAGCCGTTAGATATATTTGCCTCATACTCCACTTGTATGGGCTGGGCACAAGGCCTCGTTTTAATATGGGCCCACCCACAAGCCGAAGCTCATGGGTGGGAAAGAACACAAATTCTCCACAGTCACCGTTTATCTCAATAGCAATGTTCCACCTTTGAAAGAGAGCATGTATCTCTACACCGTAAAATTCTGTTAACTGTTCTTTGAGCCACTTCTTCACTAGAGATTTCACTTCCTCATTACTGGAATAATGTTTGCCTCTCAAACCCTCTTTCGTGGGACCGAAGAGATGATAGTGATTTTGACTCACTTTTGTAAAAAACCAAAAACCAAAAAAAACAAAAAAAACCAAGAAACAGCGAGAAAAAATATCGAAAGAAAACTAATGAGCAAGAAACAATGTGAATCAGAGCGAAAGAGCAAGATACAAGTCGAAATTAAGTAAAACAGCGAGAGATTAGTTCAAAGAATGCGAATATCTTATTATAATGGAGATTATGTGTTTGTTTGTCTGTAACCGAAACTATATCACTACTCGAGTCACTATCCATTTAGTTATTATACATCACATTCTCCATGAATCATTTTTATTTAAGCCTCAATTATTAATAAAATTATTTTACATTATTAATACTGTTGACCATATCTACGTACTAATAACATGCAATTGTATTTATATGTACAACAAAAAGTGGTTTACTGTGTGAACGGGAAGGCTAATTTGCATATTGATATTTTAAATTTGATTTTAATAAATATGTGCTTGGTATTGTTGATTTCTAATTATTTGATTTTATCTTAATGAATATGAGCAAAAATCTCGGAGATAAATCTTAAAAGAAAACAATTAACACAAAGAAATAACTGTAATTTGATTCTTTACTTTCTTATTTAACTAAATAGTTAAATTAGAAAAGTTTAGCAAGGAAAGACGGGGGATGGGAGATGGAAGAGGAAGCTACAGCTGTTATATTTTTCAATTATACCCCTCTCTGTTCCAAATCATTTTATCTGCATTCTTATTTAGTTTATTTAGACTTTCTAATTTAATATGATATTTTATGACATTAATACTTGCACCCGGAGGGTGCATATATTAGCAAGTTATATTAAATTAGAAACTCTAATGAAACTAAATAAAAAATGCAGATAAAATGATTTGAAACAGCGGGGGGGGGGTATAATCGAAAAATAGAACAACTTGGAAACTTACTTTTTAATTTTCCTAATTCAACTATTTAGTTGAAATAGGAAGTAAAGAATAAAATTACAGTTATTTCTTCTTGTTAATGGATTTCTTTTAAGATTTATCCCCCAGATTTTTGCTCATATTCATTGAAATAAAACCAAACAATTAGAAATCAATAATACCACGCACATATTTATTAAAATCAAATTTTTAAGATCAATATGCAAATTAGCCCTACCATTCAAACTGGACTCTCAAAAGAGGAGGGGGGAAAAAGAGTGCACAGCAGATCAGAACCGAGCAGGTGACAATATCAATGCACTTGCATGTTATTAGTTTGTAGATCTGGCCAACGCCGGGGGTCCAGTGGCTTCGGTCCTGGATCTTTACAAGTTAATAGCGTCGATCCCAGGGGGCTATCCCCCAGGCAACACCTGCCCCCTTGATTTAAAGGGGCAGGGCTGGGTTTATTGCCCTGCGCCTGAGGCGCCCCCTTGAGGGGGAATGCCGACGGGATCGACGCAATTTTTCACCTGCCACCCATGAGCTTCGGCTTGTGGGTGGTCCCAAGTTAATAGGGCCTTGTGCCTAACCCGTACAAGTGGGGTACGAGGTAAATACAATGTAGATAAGGCCAATGGTATTAATAATGTAAAACAATTTTATTAATGATTGAGATTTAAATAAAAATAAAATCATGGAGAATGTGACAAAAACAGCAACAACAAAAAAAGAAAAGAAAGAAAATCAAGACTAAGTAAAACAAAACGAAAAAAACGAGAAACAAGTCAAAATAATTGATTGATTGATTTTAACGGCATGTCAATCCATCCAGGGTTGCTTTATGCCAAGCGTTAGGTTGTGAGGGATGGTTAGATTTATTGTTATGTCTTTTTCCCCAGGATTTTTATTGATTTTGACAATAGGTTGTTTGCAGTTATTTGTTGCTAAGTGGATTGGAAAATCCAGTTCTGTGAGTCTAGGGAATGTGGAGCACTCCTTCATTACCATTTTTCCCATGTCCACTCTGACCCGGAGTGGTAGTCCCTGTTAGGGTCCCAACTATAGGTTAAATAGAAAAATGTGTTCATAAAAAAATTGAGTATCCATTAAGAATGAATTTATTTCAAAACTTTGTCGACACTGAGGTTGATATGCCGTAAAACATAACACACCAAAATACGAAAATAATGTTTGTTCAAAAGTCGGATTGAAAAGGTTAAAGAAAGAGCATTTTTGATAACGGATGAAACATGTCTACGATTAAAGTACACGAGTTTGTTTGTCTAACCTAGAACTTAAAAGATCTGGACCAATGGAAGAGGACCATTTGCCAGGCAAAGATGGTATTAATGGTCGGGCTGATTGAGGTCATCAGTATGTAACAAATGACGAGCAAACTTTAAAGAGAAACGAGTCTCTTCCGTCTGACTTTGAACGTCGTTTAAAAATAAAATAAAATTTGAAATAAAATAAAGATTTAGACTAAAACAAAAATGTTTTCTCTCGCTGGTTTTACATGTCAACCTTTGTTGGGTCATCTAATGCCGAAGTGATTTGTCTTTTAAGCAATTTTCAAACGTTGAAAAGCCTAAGTGGGAACTAATATCTTCCCCTTTGACTTGAGCGGCGTTTAAAAACAAAATTTCAAATAAAAATAAAAATGTCTTGTCAGGCTGGTTTTACGGCATGTCAATCTTTGTTGGGTCATCTAATGCCGAAGTGATTTGTCTTTTAAGCAATTTTAAAACGTTGAAAGCCTAAGTGGGAACTAATATCCCCATTTGACTTGAGCGGCGTTTTTAAAAATAAAATTTCAAATAAAATAAAAATGTCTTGTCAGGCTGGTTTTACGGCATGTCAACCTTTGTTGGGTCATCTAATGCCGAAGTGATTTGTCTTTTAAGCAATTTCAAAACGTTGAAAGCCTAAGTGGGAACAAATATCTTCCCCTTGACTTGAGCGTTGTTTAAAAACAAAATTTCAAATAAAATAAAAATGTCTTGTCAGGCTGGTTTTACGGTATATCAACCTTTGTTGGGTCATCTAATGCCGAAGTGATTTGTCTTTTAAGCAATTTTCAAACGTTGAAAGCCTAAGTGGGAACTAATATCTTCCCCTTTGACTTGAGCGTTGTTTAAAAACAAAATTTCAAATAAAATAAAATGTCTTGTCAGGCTGGTTTTACGGCATGTCAACCTTTGTTGGGTCATTTAATGCCGAAGTGATTTGTCTTTTAAGCAATTTCAAAACGTTGAAAGCCTAAGTGAGAACTAATATCCCCATTTGACTTGAGTGGCGTTTAAAAATAAAATTTCAAATAAAATAAAAATGTCCTTCATGTCCTGGGAATGACGTTAAACTTTATCTGATGGTGAGGTTCCAGTTTTGGAGATTTGGAGAATATGGAGCGCCCCTTTATCACCATTGCTCCCTGGTCCACTCTGACCCGGAGTGGTAGTACCTGTTAGGGTCCCATCTATGGCTTAAATAGAAAAATGCGTTTATAAAAAAAATTGAGTATCCATTAAGAATAAATTTATTTCAAACCTTTGTCGGCATTAAATGACCCACTGAGGTTGCTATGCCGTAAAACAAACCAAACCGAAACAAACAATACTTAAATTCGACTCC
>CM042164.1:8136201-8163701 GCA_023376005.1 Doryteuthis pealeii | reverse complement strand
TATTATGGTAGAGGCGTGTAGTATCATTGACATGGTTAATTTCGCTGGGATTGTTCGCTATGTACCGGCGGCCGAACGGATATGGTCTCTGACTATGCCTGCTGAGGCCCCGGTTTCGATTCCTGTCGGAGGGGAGTCGTTAGTATACATCGCTGATGAGACTTAATAAAGTCGAAACAGTCTGTACGGTGTTCTGCATAGCGAGCCATCCTTTGCCGGGATTCACTTGTCAAGATTATTTTCTATAATTATCGAATTTTATGCGATACATGCATTATAATTGCCTTCAAGCAAAAAAATAATAAATAATAATAATAATAAAATAATAATATATAATAATATATATATATATATATATATATATATATAGCTTCCCAACTTCCAATTATGGGTTGAATAGTGCCACTCCTGTTTTTCTACAAGGATGGCTTTGGCATCAAATAAGCCACGGAGGTTGATATGCCATTGAACAAAGAAACCAAACCAAACTAAACAATAACAGAAAAATGTAAATATTAATGTACAATAAATGCAATTCCCTGACCTCTGAGAATAAATAGCCCTAGATGGGTTGACAAGCCTTTAAAATCAGTCAATCAGCCTGTTTGGTTACAATACTTCGCCGCCCTGTAGGCTGGGACGTTAGAATACACCGACTGCACATCTGCAGAGGGGTAAGACTCCTCAGATGGGGCCACTTACTGGCCGTGGGTTGTGATCCGTGATGCTTAAGGATGGAACCCAGATGGCTGAGCAGTCCATGTCATGCAATACTCCACTTAGGCTCTTATTTATGCTAGACGCCGGTCGGAGAGGCCTCCGATCAATCGGCTGGTCGCATCAAACCCTATCACCTATATGATTGCCCTAAACCTATTGCTCTTATTGGCAAGCCCCAAACCTTTTTATCAAATGGGTGCTAGAAGGCGGTGGCTAACGGTCTTCATGTCCTGGGAATGACGTTAAATTCTATCTGATGGTGAGGTTCCAGTTTTGAGATTTGGGTAGTACCTGTTAGGGTCCCATCTATGGGTTAAATAGAAAAATGTGTTTATAAAAAAAATTGAGTATCCATTAAGAATGAATTTATTTCAAAACTTTGTCGGCATTAAATGACCCACCGAGGTTGATATGCCGTAAAACAAACCAAACAATACTTAAATTCGACTCCGATTTGATCAAGTTAAAGGAGAAGGTGTCCCCAAAGGTCACGTCACGTGTTGCATCACGTGTCGCCTCTGAATACGGTCGGAACAATTAATAGTTGAAAGATTGGGCTCTCGCGTGGTGTAATAGTTAATAAGTTAGATTTGCTGACCATTGAGAATGAGTTCGATTCTCATTGGGTAATCCAAATTCTGGCCTGTGTCATATCTAAGCTAAGCTTAGTAAATCACTATAGTTGCAAGGGCCCGAAATGAACATCTGATTGCTCGAATGGGGTCTCTCCAACTGCCCGGCTAGCTATTAAGGGCCCAAATTGAGCATTACGTCAGGGGCCAAGAGACCACTCAGCCACCAGGATCCTGTCTTCAGACATTATGGATAGCTGCTACCAGGTGGCCTTACCCTTTTTGCAGAGGTGCGGTCGACGTATTCTATAGCCGTAGCCAACAGAGCGGAATAGTTTTACTTCAGTCGACATCGTGATATGTATTTGCAAAAACAAGAGTAGAGCAATTGTTTCAAGGACCAAGATATTTTGTTATTTTTTTGTGGTTAGTTACAGATTACAGAGAAATAGTTACTACATTTACTTAACCTCTTTTCCACTGGCTTCTACGTCGTGGTCTAATCTATTAATAATACAGCGTAAAAAGACAAGGGAGATAACTCGACGTGTCTTTAAATTGCTTAATCTTGATATTCATAAAAAACCTCGCGCCACTTAGGCAGGTATGACACAAGGTCGTTTAATGTGGGACCACCCACGAACCGAAGCTCATGGGATAGCAGGCACAAAACGCGTCGAACCCGTCGACATTCCATCTCAAGGGGGCACCTCAGGCGCTGGGAAAAAACCCAGCGCTGCCCCTTTAAATTAAGAGTGCAGCCGTTGCCTGGGAGGATGTCCAACAGGGATCACGACGTTAATCTAACACTCGTCCAGCGGCCGAATCCCCGCCCCGAAGAGCGGAGATCTCAAATATAGAGTAAATTCACCGCGTGTTCCCTGGGGACTGTTTCTCCAGGCATCACCTGAAGATCATTTACATGAAACCGAGTCTTGAGTGTTTATATATATATATATTCGTCCTGTGACGAATTTGGAATATGTCTTTCTTTTTCAAAATCTGTTACAATAAGATATACATTAAGAGATACATGGATTGTTGACCGAGATATTTGTGGCGAGACCATCCAAACAATCTATATATACCAGCCACTCCACACGAGCAGGATGCGACACATGGTCAATTCTTAAGCGGATTTTACTAGGTTTGAATTCAAAGTTTTCCTTCTCCTAGATTGGTTACCGAGATAAGTTAAAGGTTAAAGTGCCCAGTCTGACCTGCTATTTACACATAGCTGGAGGGGGATTTATTGGATTCATACATTTCCCATTGGTATGAACGCTATTTCAAATGCAAACAGCCTCCTCTACGAAAAAAATCATCTTATAAAAAAATCCAAAATTGAAATGTTTACTTTTTTCTAATAACCCTATATATATATATATATATATATATATATATATATATATATATGAAGTAGTCAAATAATGTGTTTGAAATGGCGAAGGCCGACAATTTGTGGGAGATTATGTGCTTAATTAAAGTCATACCTAATTTTGTTAATTGATTAATTATAATTAAATGAATTTGGCGTGCATATCGGTTTAAATGTAAAGCGTAAACAAATCGACTTTTTCTCGATTTGTTTACGCTTTACATTTAAACCGATATGCACGCCTAATTCATTTAATTATAATTAATTAATTAACAAAATTAGGTATGACTTTAATTAAGCACATAATCTCCCATATATATATATATATATATATATATATATATATATATATAATAAAATAAATATATAAAGGTTTTACATATCTATCTATTAGGTGACAAAGGAACATTCACGACCATATTGGTTTCATGCGAGGCAATCGTCAGGTGAAGATGTTACAAATGCAAGGAATATCGGAAAAATTTCAACAAAAATTCAGAAGATTCAATAGACATGGGATGTGTATGATTGGATAAAGTGATGTGCGTATGTATGTGGTGGTATTTTGAATGTACGTGAGTGTTTATGGGCAGCATTAAGGTTATAGTCGACGGGGGACTTAAAGTCGGTATCAGCCAGTCAGCGAGGGAGTCTATCCCCCTTTCAATAGCTTGTTTTAGCATCTGAGGTGAAGCGCCACACCTACCATCAGGGATATATATATATATATATATATATATATGTGTGTGTGTGTGTGTGTGTAAAATGAAAATGGAAGTGAATCCGACGGTATGTTGAAAAAGGAAATAAAGGAAAGAAAATATAGAATGGATAAAATAGGATATTTTAATCAATTTTACTTACACGTGTTTCGGTCAGGAGTTTATCCATATGTACATAATGATAGTTTGAATAATGTACAGATGGATAAACTCCTGACCGAAACACGTGTAAGTAAAATTGATTAAAATGTCCTATTTCATTTGATTCTATACTTTCTTTCCTTTATTTCTTTTTCAACATATATATATATACCCTATATATATATATATATATATATATATATATATATATATATGGGAGTAAAAAGATGAAAGTTCGACAGTATGTGGAGAAAAGTAGACACACGGAATGGAATACTGGATGAATGTTTATTATAGGTAGTGATGTCGACCTTATAACGTTTCAAATGACCCCTCCCTCGCCCAATCCCGACCTCAATTCTCTCGTTAGTATGAGAACGGTATCCTTCAATACAAGAACTCAGTCCGATGTCCCGAAGAAGGTCTAATAGACCGAAACATTATAAAGTCGACATCACTACCTATAATAAACATCCATCCAGTACAACATCCTGTGTTTGTTTAGTTTTTTCACACACACACACACACACACACACATAGACATACACACACACACACACACACAGACATATATATATATATATATATATATATATATATATATATATATATATATATATCAACCATCGATGGCAAACTCCTAAATTCTGTAGAACAATTTAGATACTTAGGCAGTAACATCTCCTCCACAGAAAACAACGTTAATGCACGCATAGGAAAAGCATGGGCCGCTATAAATAAATTATCGATCATATGGAGGTCCAATCTCACAGACAAGTTAAAGAGACAGTTCTTCCAGGCCGTTGTTGTGTCAGTACTGCTGTATGGCTGTACCACATGGACCTTAACTAAGCGACAAGAGAATAAACTAGATGGGAGCTGCACAAGAATGCTGGGGGTGATCATGAACAATACGTGGAAACAGCACCCTACGAGAAAACAGCTGTACGGCCACCTACCACATATCACCCAAACCATCCGAGTAAGACGGACAAGACACGCGGGACACTGCTGGAGAAGCAAGGACGAACTCATAAGCGACGTCCTCCTGTGGAAGCCAGCACATGGACAAGCCAGTGTGGGCAGACCAGCAAAAACGTACGCTGATCAGCTCTGTGCGGATGCAGGATGCTGCATAGAGGACCTCCCGAGAATGATGAGCGATAGGGACGGATGGAGAGAGATTGTCATGGATATCCACGCTGAAAGCGCGACATGATGATAATGATGATATATATATATAAATATATGCGGAAAAAATGAGTAAAGAAAAGAAATGTAGATGGATAAAAATGAATTTTATCGATATCACTTTTAATCGATATCACTTACACATGTGTTTCGGTCTGTTTATCAAAATGTATACGGATTTACGTTATTATTATTATTAAAATAATCAGATGGAGTTGAAATGATGATGATAATAATAATAGGAAAAATGCATAAAATGTTCCGTACACAGATTTTGCCGACCTTCATCAGAGTAGTATTTTATTTTTTGAGTATTTTTTTTGAGTCGGCAAAATCTGTGTACGGAACATTTTATGTATTTTTCCTATTATTATTATCATCATCATTTCAGCTCCATCTGAATAATAAAAATCCGCATACATTTTGATAAACAGACCGAAACACATGTGTAAGTGATATCGATTAAAAGTGATATCGATAAAATTCATTTTTATCCATCTACATTTCTTTTCTTTACTCATTTTTTCCTCATATTGTCGGATTCATTTCCCATTCTCACATATAAATATATATATATATGTGTGTGTGCGTGTTTTGTGCCTTTGCTTTTGATATACGATCTATTTCCCTTGAGATAACGAATATAATTACACAGACCTACTATTCAAGGCTTTCGACCTTTTAAACCGTAGAAACTGAGTTAAGAGTTTAAATATCTATTTATTTCTTTTATTTGCCTGTTTCGAGTGTGGGAAAGAATGCTTTCTTGCTAAGTATTTTACGGGTGACAAGGATATGTAAGTAAAAGCAGGTCAGGTCTAATACGCAGTGGCAAAACTAGAGGTAGATTTACTAATTATTTTGAAATAGTTAAGATCATTGTAATAATCAAGAAATTTTAATATCTGTTATAGGTGATACACCCTATAAGACTAATGGAATGCGCCGACGGGTTACTATAGGTAACAGGGACAATTGTGGCTTGGCAGTAAGCCAATGCGAGTAAGCCAATAACTCTATTTTGTCGGACGTAATTTCCACTTATCTGTATTGTATTTGTCTACTTTCTGTTAATACATTTTCCTACATTTGTTACCCGTCGTTTTGTTCTTATTTGACCCCTTAAAACCTCACAACAATATCAGTTTTTAATATTTCAATTTTTGATTTTTTAAATTTTTATCAAATTAAAATAAATTATTTAATTTTTTGAAAAATTAAAAATTTTAATTTTAGATTTTAATTTTTTAAAAATTTACAAAGTTTTTCTTATGAATTTACAAAAGTTTTAAATATAAACATTTAAATATAAATTTAAATATAACTTTTTTTTTAAATATAAATTTTTAAATATAAATTTACAAAATTTTAAAAATATGAATTTTTAAATATAAATTTAAAATTTAAAATTTAAAATTTGAATTTAAATTTTTATTTAAATTTTTATCTAATTTTTTAATTCTATTTTTTTAATATTAAATTTTGATATAGTAATTATTTTAGAATTAATATCGGTACGGAAAAGGTTAATGAAAACAGGTATTTCTGACCCTGCGAGGGAACGGTAAAGCCACAGTGGATAGCATCTAATTTCAGCCAAAGAATCTGGGTCAGTTAATCCTTGATACTGAAGGATTTCTCAAAAGAAGCAGAAAAGTACAAACAGGACTTAACAAAAAAGAAAGAACTTGTCAACTGGTGGATTTTGCAGTTCCAGCAGATCACAGGGTGAAGCCGAATTAAAATTTAAAAAATAGACAAATACACGGACCTTACCAGAGAACTGAAAAAGTTATGGAATATGAAAGTGAAAGTGATACCAATTGTAGTTGGTGCACTTGGAACAGTCCCAAAAGGATTAGAAAAGGGTTTGGAAAGTTTGGATATCAAAGGAAGGATTGAAACCATTCAGAACACTGCACTGCTGCAATCTGCCAGAATACTCAGAAGAGTCCTGGAGACCTGAGGAGACTTGCTGTCACTCAGACTCCAGTGAAAGACCATCAGCTAACGCTGATGTTAAAACTCAAAAGGAGTGAATAATAATAATAATAATAATAATAATAATAATAATAATAATAATAATAATAATAATAATAATAATAATTCACCCTATAGACGATAGAGATAGACTATATGTATCAAGAAAGGAGGGTGGAAGAAATTTTGTCAACAGTACGTAGATACATCAATCTAATGGACGATAGAAGCAGACACTATCAAGCTAACAAAAGGAAAAGCTAAAAAAAGAATATCTTAGGAGCCCAGCAGTAAAAATTTAATTAAAGGAATAAATACCTAGGTCATCTTCGTTATAAGATACTCTGGGCCATTCTTAGAATAGATAAGAGAGGAACTCAGACTGATCGACTAAAGGACTAGAAAATCAATGACAATGCACAAGGCATTACACCCTAGAGACGATATGTTGTATACCCTTCTTTACTTACTTCTATTCTTCTGACGTCTTTTCTATCTTACGTCTTCTTCTAATATCTCTTCTAGTGTCTGGACTTCTCTTGAAGACTTCGTGTCTGGTCTTCCATTGGGGATTTCTCTTTATCAGAAGCCCTGTGTCATTGTTAGTTTTTAGATAATAACACAATACTTCGATTTAACTTAGATCATATTTATTTCAAAATCCCCACCAGACTACCTGCGCAGATCGAGTCGGAGCGTGCAGTACACGACTCACCACCGTCGTGGTTTCTGGCCGACTGACTAAAATCTATTACTAATCTAAACCGGAAGAGGGTCTTCTCTACCGATTCTCACGGTATCCACCGAAAGGTTAGGACTGAGGTCAAGCCTTGTCATTCAACCTTCAAGGCCGTGGGCTGCAACTTATAACAGCCATTTTGATTTCTACACTACTGCACATAAATATTAGGAATCTAATAATTATGTAACAGATAGAGATAAGCTATATGTATCAAGAAAGGAAGGTGGAACATAAAGGAGTACGTAGATGGTTCAATTCTAGGACTCGAAGAATACACAAAAAACAAAACAATGAAATAATTAATTACGGCAGCTAATAAGAGCAGCTGCAACAATACGGTCGGAACAACTTAAATAGTTGCAAGGTTGAGCACTCACGTGGTGTAATAGTTAACAAGTTATATTGCTGACCATTGTTAATGAGTTCGATTCTCATTGGGTGCTCCAAAATTTGGCCTTGTGTCATATCTAAGCTAAGCTTAGTAAATCACTATAGTTCAAGGGCTCGACATGAACAGCTGATTGCTCGAATGTGGGTCTCTCCAACTGCCCGGCTAGCCTATTAAGGGCCAAATTGAGCATTAGGTCAAGGACCAAGAGACCATTCAGCAACCAGGATCCTGTCTTCAGACATTATGGATAGCTGTTACCAGGTGGCTTACCCTTCTGCAGAGGTGCGGTCGACGTATTCTATAGCCGTAGCCAACAGAGCAGATAGTTTTAATTGGTAGAGATTGTGATATGTATTTGCAAAAACAAGTGAAGAGAAATTGTTTCTATGACCAAGATATTTTGTTTATTTTGTTTTGTGGTTAGTTACAGATTACAAGGAAACACTTTATATATCTACTTAAGTTAACCTCTTTTCCACTGGCTTTTACGTCTGGCCTAATCTATTAATAATAAAGCGTAAAAAGAAAAGGGAGATAACTCGGCGTGTTTTTTAAATTCTTAATCTTGATATTCATTAAAAAAACAAACATTCCGATTTAGGATATTTACTCGCATCCCACTTATGCAGGTATGACACAAGGTCGTTTATGTGGGACTACGCACGAACCGAAGCTCATGGGATACAGGTACAAAAGCGTCGATCCCGTGGCATTCCATCTCAGGGGGGGGGCATCTCAGGCACTGGGAAATAAGCCAAGCTCTGCCCTTTAAATGAAGGGGCAGGCGTTGCCTGGGAGGATGTCCAACAGGATCAGCCCGTTGATTTAACACTGGTCCAGTGGCGAAGCCCCGCCGAAGAGCGAGTCAGTAATTCCCGTGTGTTCCCTGGGGACTGTTTCTCCAGGGTCAATTACGTGAAACTGAGTCTTGAGTGTATATATATATATATATATTATATATATATATATATATATATATATATGTATGTATGTATGGAAAGGGTATGAAACACACAATGTTGTTAAAATGAATATATTTTTACATCATTTTCATTGCTAATATTGACAATATTTCGATTTATAAAAAATCTCATCAGGAGTAATAATAATTAGGTCCGTTTTTAGATGTAAATGTTTTTAATCCGGACTCATCGAGAGAGAAGCAGAAATAATCTAAATTCAAAGCGGAAACATTGTTTTTCCCAAAAGCGTGTAAGCCATGCGATGCTTCGTCTTTGTACATTCGCTGCGTGTTTCGCTAACGTCATGTACGTTTCACTACATTGTATTTCTTCAGTGTAAGAGTTTTTGAAGAAAAAGAAATACTTAAAATTCAAAAATAGAAAAATTCTCTTTTTCAAAAAAGAAGTGATTAACCCATTCATGGTTAGTAAAGTTAAAGTTAAAGGAGAAGGTGTCTCCAAAGGTCGCGTCACGTGTTGCATCACGTGTCACGTCTGAATACGGTCGGAACAATTAAATAATTGCAAGGATTGAACACCTCACGTGGTGTAATAGTTAACAAGTTAGATTTGCTGACCATTGTTAATGAGTTCGATTCTCATTGGGTGCTCCAAAATTCTGGCCTTGTGTCATATCTAAGCTAAGCTTAGTAAATCACTATAGTTGCAAGGGCTCAACATGAATCTGATTGCTCAGATGGGGTCTCTCCAACTGTCCGGCTATCTCTTAAGGGCATTACATGTCAAGGGGCCAAGAGACCACTCGGCTCAAGATCTGTCCTCAGATAGCTGCTACCAGGTGGCCTTACCCTTCTTGCAGAGGTGCGGTGACGTATTCTATAGCCGTAGCCAACAGAGCGGATAGTTTTAATTCAGTCGACATTGTGATATGTATTTGCAAAAACAAGAGTGAGAGCAATTGTTTCAACGACCAAGGTATTTTGTTTATTTTGTTTTGTGGTTAGTTTCAGATTACAAGGAACAGTTCTACATTTACTTAAACTTAACCTCTTTTACCTGGCTTCTACGTCTTGGCCTAATATATATAATAATACAGCGTAAAAAGACAAGGGAGATAACTCGACGTGTCTTTAAATTGCTTAATCTTGATATTCATAAAAAACATTCGATTTAGGATATTTACCTCACATCCCACTTAGGCAGGTATGACACAAGGTCGTTTAATGTGGGACCACCCAGAACTGAAGCTCATCGTTCGAAGCTATATATATATATATATATATATATATATATATATATAATAGATTTTTTGATGTTTGTTTTTTATAGAAGCATTGTTGAATAAATTAATAAAAATCTTATTCACTTGCCGAAGAGCTTACGGCCGGGTTGTTTACTACTCAATAAACGTCACCTTACCTACTATGGTAGAGGCGTGTAGTATCATTGACATGGTTAATTTCGCTGAGATTGTTCGCTATGTACCGGCGGCCGAACGGATATGGTCTCTGACTATGCCTCTGAGGCCCGGTTTCGATTCCTGTCGGAGGGGAGTCGTTAGTATACATCGCTGGATGAGACTTAATAAAGTCGAAACAGTCTGTACGTGTTCTGCATAGCGAGCATCCTTTGCCGGGATTCACTTGTCAAGATTATTTTCTATAATTATCGAATTTATGCGATACATGCATTATAATTGCCTTCAAGCAAAATATAAATAATAATAATAATAATAATAATAATATATATATATATATATATATTATATATATATACTTCCAACTTCCAATTATAGGTTGAATAGTGCCACTCCTGTTTTTCTACAAGGATGGCTTTGGCATCAAATAAGCCACGGAGGTTGATATGCCATTGAACAAAGAAACCAAACCAAACTAACAACAACAGAAAAATGTAAATATTAATGTACAATAACCGCAATTCCCTGACCTCTGAGAATAATAGCCCTAGATGGGTTGACAAGCCTTTAAAATCAGTCAATCAGCCTGTTTGGTTACAATACTTCGCCCCCTGTAGCTGGGACGTTAGAATACACCACTGCACATCTGCAGAGGGGTAAGACTCCTCAGATGTGGCCACTTCTGGCCGTGGGTGGTGACCATGATGCTTAAGGATGAACCGCGTGGCTGAGCAGTCCATGCATGCAGACTACTCTTAGGCTCTTATTTGGCTAGACGGGCGGTCGGAGAGGCCCTCCGAGCAATCGGCTGGTCGCATCAAACCCTATCACCTATATGATTGCCCTAAACCTATTGCTCTTATTGGCAAGCCCCAAACCTTTTTATCAAATGGGTGCTAGAAGGCGGTGGCTAACGGTCTTCATGTCCTGGGAATGACGTTAAATTCTATCTGATGGTGAGGTTCCAGTTTTTGAGATTTGGGTAGTACCTGTTAGGTCCCATCTATGGGTTAAATAGAAAAATGTGTTTATAAAAAATTGAGTATCCATTAAGAATGACTTTATTTCAAAACTTTGTCGGCATTAAATGACCCACGAGGTTGATATGCCGTAAAACAAACCAACAATACTTAATTTCGACTCGGATTTGATCAAGTTAAAGGAGAAGGTGTCCCCAAAGGTCACGTCACGTGTTGCATCACGTGTCGCCTCTGATAACGGTCGGAAAATTATATAGTTGCAAAGTTGGGCTCTCGCGTGGTGTAATAGTTAAAAGTTAGATTTGCTGACCATGGTTAATGAGTTCGATTCTCATTGGGTGTCCAAATTCTGGCCTGTGCCATCTAAGCTAAGCTTAGTAAATCACTATGGTTGCAAGGGCTCGAAATGAACATCTGATTGCTCGAATGGGGTCTCTCCAACTGCCCGGCTAGCTATTAAGGGCCCAAATTGAGCATTACGTCAGGGGCCAAGAGACACTCAGCCACCAGGATCCTGTCTTCAGACATTATGGATAGCTGCTACCAGGTGGCCTTACCCTTTTGCAGAGGTGCGGTCGACGTATTCTATAGCCGTAGCCAACAGAGCGGATAGTTTTACTTCAGTCGACATCGTGATATGTATTTGCAAAAACAAGAGTAGACATTTGTTTCAAGGACCAGAGTATTTTGTTTATTTTGTGGTTAGTTACAGATTACAGAGAAATAGTTATATTTACTTAACCTCTTTTCCACTGCCTTCTACGTCGTGGTCTAATCTATTAATATTACAGCGTAAAAGACAAGGGAGATAACTCGACGTGTCTTTAAATGCTTAATCTTGATATTCATAAAAACCTCGCTCCACTTGGGCAGGTATGACACAAGGTCGTTTAATGTGGGACCACCCACGAACCGAAGCTCATGGATGAGGCACAAAACGCGTCGACATTCCATCTCAAGGGGACCTCAGGCGCTGGAAAAAACCCAGCGCTGCCCTTTAAATTAAGAGTGCAGCCGTTGCCTGGGAGGATGTCCAACAGGGATCACGACGTTAATCTAACACTGGTCAGCGGCTGAATCCCCGCCCGAAGAGTAATTCACCGCGTGTTCCCTGGGAGTGTTTCTCCAGGCATCACCTGAAGATAATTTACATGAAACGGAGTCTTGAGTGTTCATATATATATATATATATTATATATAATTATTCGTCCTGTGACGAATTTGGAATATGTCTTTCTTTTTAAAAATCTGTTACAATAAGATGTACATTAAGAGATACATGGATTGTTGATCGAGATATTTGTGGCGAGACCATCCAAACATCTATATATGCCAGCCACTCACGAGCAGGATGCGACACATGGTCATTTCTTAAGCGGATTTACTAGGTTTGAATTCAAAGTTTCCTTCACCTAGATTGGTTACCGAGATAAGTTAAAGGTTAAAGTGTCCAGTCTGACCTGCTTTTACACATAGCTGGAGGGGGATTTATTGGATTCATACATTTCCCATTGGTATGAGCGCTATTAAATGCAACAGCCTCCTCTACGAAAAAATCATCTTATAAAAAATCCAAAATTGAAATGTTTACTTTTTTATAATACACCCTATATATATTATATTTTATATATATATATATATATATATTATATATAGGTTAATATATATGAAGTAGTCAAAAATGTGTTTGAAATGGCGAAGGCCGACAATTTGTGGGAGATTATGTCTTATTAAAGTCATACCTAATTTTGTTAATTAAATTATTATAATTTATCGTTTAAACCGATATGCACGCCTAATTCATTTAATTATAATTAATTAATTAAAAATGATATGACTTTAATTAAGCACATAATTCATATAATATATATATATATATATAATATATATATATATATATATATAATATAAAGGTTTACACAAAACTATTATATAATAATATTATATATATATATATATATTATTATAATATATAAAATTTACAATCTATTATTGGTGACAAAGGAACATTCACGACCATATTGGTTTCATGCGAGGCAATCGTCAGGTGAAGATGTTACAAATGCAAGGATATCTGAAAATTTCAAAAATTCAGAAAGAAGATTCAATGAACATGGGATGTGTATGATTGGATAAAGTGATGTGCGTATGTATGTGGTGGTATTTTGAATGTACGTGAGTGTTTATGGCAGCATTAAGGTTATAGTCGACGGGGGACTAAAGTCGGTATCAGCCAGTCAGCAAGGGAGTCTACCCCTTTCATATCTTGTTTTAGCATCTGAGGTGAAGCGCCACACTACATCAGGGATATATATATATATATAATATATATGATGTGTGTGTGTGTGTGTGTGTGTAAAATGAAAATGGAAGTGAATCCGACGGTATGTTGAAAAAGGAAATAAAGGAAAGAAAATATAGAATGGAAAAATAGGATATTTTAATCAATTTTACTTACACGTGTTTCGGTCAGGATTTTATCCATATGTACATAATGATAGTTTGAATAATGTACAGATGGATAAACTCCTGACCGAAACACGTGTAAGTAAAATTGATTAAAATGTCCTATTTATTTTTCTATACTTTCTTTCCTTTATTTCTTTTTCAACATATATATATTACCCTATATATATATATATATATATATATATATATATATATATGGGAGTAAAAAGATGAAAGTTCGACAGTATGTGGAGAAAGTAGACACACGGAATGGAATACTGGATGAATGTTTATTATAGGTAGTGATGTCGACTTATAACGTTTCAAATGACTCTCCCGCCCAATCCCGACCTCAATTCTCTCGTTAGTATGAGAACGGTATCCTTCAATACAAGAACTCAGTCCGATGTCCCGAAGAAGGTCTAATAGACCGAAACTTATAAAGTCGACATCACTACCTATATAAACATCCATCCAGTACAACATCCTGTGTTTGTTTAGTTTTTTCACACACACAACACACCACACCACATAGACACACAACACACACCACACAAACACACAGACATATATATATATATATATATATATTATATATATATATATAATATATATATCAACCATCGATGGAAACTCCTAAATCTGTAGAACAATTTAGATACTTAGGCAGTAACATCTCCTCCACAGAAAACACGTTAATGCACGCATAGGAAGAGCATGGCCGCTATAAATAAATTATCGATCATATGGAGGTCCAATCTCCAGACAAGTTAAAGAGACAGTTCTTCCAGGCCGTTGTTGTGTCAGTACTGCTGTATGGCTGTACCATGGACCTTAACTAAGCGACAGAGAATAAACTAGATGGGAGCTGCACAAGAATGCTGGGGTGATCATGAACAAACGTGGAAAAACACCCTACGAGAAACAGCTGTACGGCCACCTACCACTATCACCCAAACCATCCGAGTAAGACGGACAAGACACGCGGGACACTGCTGGAGAAGCAAGGACGAACTCATAAGCGACGTCCTCCTGTGGAAGCCAGCAATGGACAAGCCAGTGTGGGCAGACCAGCAAAAACGTACGTTGATCAGCTCTGTGCGGATGCAGGATGCTGCATAGAGGACTCCCGAGAATGATGAGCGATAGGGACGGATGGAGAGAGATTGTCATGGATATCCGGCTGAAAGCGCGACATGATGATGATGATGATATATATATAAATATATGGGAAAAATGAGTAAAGAAAAGAAATGTAGATGGTAAAAATGAATTTTATCGATATCACTTTTAATCGATATCACTTACACATGTGTTTCGGTCTGTTTATCAAAATGTATACGGATTTACGTTATTATTATTATTAAAATAATCAGATGGAGTTGAAATGATGATGATATAATAATAGGAAAAATGCATAAAATGTTCCGTACACAGATTTTGCCGACCTTCATCAGAGTAGTATTTTTATTTTTTGAGTATTTTTATTTTTTGAGTCGGCAAATCTGTGTACGGAACATTTTATGATTTTTCCTATTATTATTATCATCATCATTTCAACTCATTCTGATTATTTTAATAATAATAATAACGTAAATCCGCATACATTTTGATAAACAGACCGAAACACATGTGTAAGTGATATCGATTAAAAGTGATATCGATAAAATTCATTTTTATCCATCTACATTTCTTTTCTTTACTCATTTTTTCCTCATATTGTCGGATTCATTTCCCATTCTCACATATAAATATATATATATTGCGATGAATCCGGATTAAAAACATTTACATTCTAAAAAACGGACCTAATTATTATTATGCTCTGATGAGGATTTTTATAAATCGAAATATTGTCAATATTAGCAATGAAAATGATGTAAAAAATATATTCATTTTAACAACATTGTGTGTTTTCCATACCCTTTTATCCATACCATACATACAATATATATATTATATATATATGAATATATATTATATATAATATATAATATATACACTCAAGACTCAGTTCACGTAATGACCCTGGAGAAAACAGTCCCAGGGGAACACACGGTGATTACTGTAATATTGAGATCTCGCGCTTCTTCGGGGGCGGGGCTTCGGCCACTGGACCAGTGTTAAATCAACGGGCGTGATCCCTGTTGGACATCCTCCCAGGCAACGCCTGCCCCTTCATTTAACAGGGGCAGAGCTTGGCTTATTTCCCAGTGCCTGAGATGCCCCCCACCCTTGAGATGGAATGCCAACGGGATCGACGCGTTTTGTACCTGCTATCCCATGAGCTTCGGTTTTCGTGCGTCAGTCCCACATTAAACGACCTTGTGTCATACCTGCATAAGTGGGATGCGAGGTAAATATTCCTAAATCGGAATGTTTTGTTTTTTTTAATGAATATCAAGATTAAGAATTTTAAAAACACGCGCGATTATCTCCCTTTTCTTTTTACGCTGTATTATTAATAGATTAGGCCACGACGTAAAAGCCAGTGGAAAAGAGGTTAACTTTAAGTAGATATTATAAAGTGTTTCCTTGTAATCTGTAACTAACCACAAAACAAAATAAACAAAATATCTTGGTCATAGAAACAATTTCTCTTCACTTGTTTTTGCAAATACATATCACAATCTCTACTAAATTAAAACTATCTGCCTCTGTTTGCTACGGCCTATAGAATACGTCGACCGCACCTCTGCCAAGAAGGGTAAGGCCACCTGAACAAGCTATCCATAATGTCTGAAGACAGGTCCTGGTTGCTGAATGGTCTCTGGTCCCTTGACCTAATGCTCAATTGGGCCCTTAATAGGCTAGCCGGGCAGTTGGAGAAGACCCCATTCGAGCAATCAGCTGTCATGTCGAGCCCTTGAAACTATAGTGATTACTAAGCTTAGCTTAGATATGACACAAGGCCAGAATTTTTGGAGCACCCAATGAGATCGAACTCATTAACAATGGTCAGCAAATATAACTTGTTAACTATTACACCACGTGAGGTGCTCAACCCTTGCAACTATTTAATTGTTCCGACCGTATTCAGACGTGACACGTGATTGCAACACGTGACGCGACCTTTGGAGACACCTTTTCCTTTAACTTGATCAAATCGGGAGTCGAATTTAAGTATTGTTTGTTTCGGTTTGGTTTGTTTTACGGCATATCCAACCTCAGTGGGTCATTATAATGCCGACCCAAAGGTTTGAAATAAATTTATTATTAATGGATACTCAATTTTTTTTTATAAACGCATTTTTCTATTTTAAGCCATAGATGGGACCCTAACAGACTACCACTCCGGGTCAGAGTGGACCAGGGAGCAATGGTGATAAAGGGGCGCTCCATATTCTCCAAATCTCCAAAAACTGGAACCTTCACCATCAGATAAAAGCTTTAAACGTCATTCCCAGGACATGAAGGACATTTTTATTTTATTTGAAATTTATTTTTAAAGCCGCCTCAAAGTCAAATGGGGATATTAGTTCTCACTTAGGCTTTTCAACGTTTTTGAAATTGCTTAAAAGACAAATCACTTCGGCATTAGATGACCCAACAAAGGTTGATATTACCGTTAAAACCAGCCTGACAAGACATTTTATTTTATTTGAAATTTTGTTTTAAACAACGCTCAAGTCAAAGGGAATATATTAGTTCCCACTTAGGCTTTCAACGTTTGAAAATTGCTTAAAAAAGACAAATCACTTCGGCATTAGATGACCCAACAAAGGTTGACATACCGTAAAACCAGCCTGACAAGACATTTTTATTTTATTTGAAATTTTATTTTTAAACGACGCTCAAGTCAAGGGGAAGATATTAGTTCCCACTTAGGCTTTCAACGTTTTAAAATTGCTTAAAAGACAAATCACTTCGGCATTAGATGACCCAACAAAGGTTGACATGTAAAACCAGCGAGAGAAAACATTTTTGTTTTAGTCTAAATCTTTATTTTATTTCAAATTTTATTTTATTTTTAAACGACGTTCAAAGTCAGACGGAAGAGACTCGTTTCTCTTTAAAGTTTGCTCGTCATTTGTTACATACTGATGACCTCAATCAGCCCGACCATTAACACCATCTTTGCCTGGCAAATGGTCCCCTTCCATTGGTCCAGATCTTTTAAGTTCTAGGTTAGACAAACAAACTCGTGTACTTTAATCGTATAGACTGTTTCATCCGTTATCAAAAATGCTCTTTCTTAACCTTTTCAATCCGACTTTTGAACAAACATTATTTTCGTATTTTGGTGTGTTATGTTTTTACGGCATATCAACCTCGGTGTCGACAAAGTTTTGAAATAAATTCGTTCTTAATGGATACTCAATTTTTTTATGAACACATTTTTCTATTTAACCCATAGTTGGGGCCCTAACAAGTACTACCACTCCGGGTCAGAGTCACATTTTCTAGACTCACAGAACTGGATTTTCCAATCCACTTAGCAACAACTGCAAACAACCTATTGTCAAAATCAATAAAAATCCTGGGGAAAGACATAACAATAAATCTGATCATCCCTCACAACCTAACGCTTGGCATGAAGTAACCCTGGATGGATTGACAGGCCGTTAAAATCAATCAATCAGTTATTTTGACTTGTTTCTCGTTTTTTCGTTTTGTTTTACTTAGTCTTGATTTTCTTTCTTTTCTTTTTTTGTTGTCGCTGTTTTTGTCACATTCTCCATGATTTTATTTTTATTTAAACCTCAATCATTAATAAAATTGTTTTACATTATTAATACCATTGGCCTTATCTACATTGTATTTACCTCGTACCCCACTTGTACAGGTTAGGCATAAGGCCCTATTAACGTGGGACCACCCACAAACCGAAGCTCATGGGTGGCAGGTGAAAAATTGCGTCGATCCCGTCGGCATTGCCCCTCAAGGGGGCGCCTCAGGCACTGGGCAATAAACCCAGCCCTGCCCCTTTAAATCAAGGGGGCAGGTATTGCCTGGGGGATAGCCCCCTGGGATCGACGGTATTAACTTGTAAAGATCCAGGGCCGAAGCCACTGGACCCCCGGCGTTTGGCAGATCTACATACTAATAACATGCAAGTGCATTAATATTGTCACCTACTCGGTTCTGATCTGCTGTGCAGTCTTTTTCCCCCTCCTCTTTTGAGAGTCCAGTTTGAATGGTAGGGCTAATTTGCATATTGATATTAAAAATTTGATTTTAATAAATATGTGCGTGGTATTATTGATTTCTAATTGTTTGGTTTTATTTCAATGAATATGAGCAAAAATCTCGGGGATAAATCTTAAAAGAAATCCATTAACAAGAAGAAATAACTGTAATTTTATTCTTTACTTCCTATTTCAACTAAATAGTTGAATTAGGAAAATTAAAAAGTAAGTTTCCAAGTTGTTCTATTTTTCAATTATACCCCCCCCCACTGTTTTAAATCATTTTATCTGCATTTTTATTTAGTTTCATTAGAGTTTCTAATTTAATATAATATTCGCATTCTTTATTTTTTTTAAATTATTTTTTTTTTGCTGTTTTTTGCTGTTTTTGCTGTTTTTTTTCTTAATATTTCATTGCTTCGCATTCTTTGAACTAATCTCTCACTGTTTTATTTAATTTCGACTTGTATCTTGCTCTTTCGCTCTGATTCACCGTGTTTCTTGCTCATTAGTTTTCTTTCGATATTTTTTCTCGCTGTTTCTTGTTTTTTGGGGGGTTTTTTTGGTTTTGTTTTTTTACAAAAGTGAGTCAAAATCACTATCATCTCTTCGGTCCCACGAAAGAGGGTTTGAGAGGCAAACATTATTCCAGTGATGAGGAAGTGAAATCTCTAGTGAAGAAGTGGCTCAAAGAACAGTTAACAGAATTTTTCTGTGTAGAGATACATGCTCTCATTCGAAGGTGCAACATTGCTATTAAGAGAAATGGTGACTGTGGAGAAACAGGGATGTGATCCACAGAAGAGCAGCTTTATTTTGATGTATGATACATGTTCCTGTGTTGGTAATTATACCTGTCCTAAGCAAAATGGCATTACTTTTTGAACACCTATATGGAGAAATAGGGATGTGATCCACAGAGGATCAGCTTCATTTTGATGTATGATACATGTTCCTGTATTGGTAATTATACCTGTCTGAAACAAAATGGTATTACTTTTTGACTCATCCTCGTACTTGGTCTAAATGCTTCACTTATTTACAACTTATCTCTCGACACTTTATCTTCCTTTATATCTTCTCTCGATGTTTCACTCTGTTTCGCTCAACGTCTCATTTTTTGTTTGTTTCACCTTGTATTATCACAATACCACGCATCCCACTTATGCGGGTCAGACACTGTTACATAATTATTAGATTCCTAATACTTGTGTACAGTAGTCTAGAAACCAAAATGGCTGTTATAAGTTGCAGCCCACGGCCTTGAAGGATTGAATGACAAGGCTTGACTTCATCCTGATCCTTCCGGTGGATACCGCGAGAATCGGTGGAGAAGACCCTCTTCCGGTTTAGATTAGAAAGAGATTGTTGGTCAGATCGGCAAAAGCCACGACGGTGGTAAGTCGTGTTATGCACGGTGCCAACTCAATCTGCGCAGGTAGTCTGGTGGGGATTTCAGAATAAAATATGATCTAAGTAAATCGAAGTCTTGTGTTATTATCTAAAAACTACCAATGACACAGGGCTTCTGATAAAGAGAAATCCCCAATGGAAGACCAGACACAAAGTCTCCAAGACGAAGTCCAGACGCTAGAAGAGACGCTAGAAGAACTTAAGATAGAAAAGATGAACACAAGAAGAATAGAAGTAAGGAAGAAAGGAAAGAGAGTATACAACAACACGAGGTACATTTAATGTGGAGACCATCCACGAACCGAAGCTCATAAAATGGTAGGCACAAAAATGCGTGGATCCCCCCTCGCCTCAAGGGGGCGCCTCAAGCACTGGGCAATAAACCCAGCTGTATCTCTTTAAGTTAAAGGGGCGGGTGTTGCCTGGGGGTGGCCCATTTGGATCACACCGTTAGTTTTATTCACCATCGGTCCAAAAGCCGAAGCCAATGGACACAGGACTCCGAAGAGCCTGGTTTTATTGAATTTTTGTTTCACCTTATTTCGTCTTGTCCCTTATTTAGCTTTGTTTTTTTGTTTTTTACTTGGTTTAATTATTTCAATTATTTTCAATATGTTCTTTTTTAGCTTCGTTTTGCTTCACGTCATCTCACGGTGCATTGCTTTGTTTTGCCTCTCATTGTTTCGGCTTCTTTCGGCTTGTTTCGGCTTGTTTCGTTTTGTTTTTTTGTTTTGTTTCATTTTGTTTTTTTTATCTAACTGCTTTGCTAAAGCTGATCTTCTCCCTACCGGTGGGTCCAGTGTGCTTCGGCCACTGGATCAGTTTAGGTTAAAATTAATAGCGTCGATCCCAGGGGGCTTTCCCCCCAGGCAATACCTGCCCCCTTGGGTTTATTGCCCAGCGCCCAAGGCGCCCCCCTTGAGGGGGAATGTCGAAGGAATCGACGCAATTTTTGTTCTTTCCCACCCATGAGCTTCGGCTTGTGGGTGGGCCCATATTAAAACGAGGCCTTGTGCCCAGCCCATACAAGTGGAGTATGAGGCAAATATATCTAACTGATTTGCTTATTTTCGACTTGTCTCTTTGTTGTATCGCGAGCTGAAAAAGATACGCAGAATAATGGTGCGCTTAATACATTTATTAGGCACCAGCATTCGGTGCCAAACGGATACATACAAATACAGAATAAATAAGTACAAACAATTAACAAGACAAAGCTTACACTAAATAGAGGAGGGTCAAATGCGGTCTGGATATTATTCAGCTTGTTAATCTACTTTAATCGTAGGCTATTCTAAGGCTATGATCCAGTCTTTCAGGTAGAATGATAACGGATGCTAGCTAATCTACAACGCTCTTGAATGCTTCAAGTCGTCTTTCGATGTTTCGCTCTGTTTTCTCAATGTCTCATTGTTTTGCCTTGCCTCATTATTTTGCTTTCTTTTAAACTGCTTCGCTTAATTTCCATTTGTATCTTGCTGTTTCGCTCTAATTCACATTGTCTCTTGTTCATTATTTTTTGTTTTTTTATATTTTCTCGCTGTTTCGCTTTTTTTACTTGCTCTAACTGCTTCACTTATTTTCAGCTTGTGTCTTGACACTTCGTCTTGTTTAACCTGGTCTCTCGTTGTTTTGATCTGTTTCGCTCGACATTTCATAGTTTCGCCTTATTTCGCCTTACCCCTCATTATTTCGCTTTGGTTTACTTAGTTTAACTGTGATTCTGCCAAAGACGACGTAACACTTGCCCTAAATAAGCTCTACTGCCAACGCCCAAGCTTCACCTCTGTATTCTACAAGAAACACGTCAAATTTACGTTTCGCAACTGGTGAGAAGAATTCTGACAAACTAAGTCCGTCGTATTCACTCTTCGCAACTGCCCCCACTCTGTCCAACCGTCTACTTTTATACTAGGTCTGGCCGAGATACGTCACAACTCTCATCTCGCCAGCCACGAGACTTGCAAACTACAAATCGCGGCCTCAAGGACACTCACGCTTTCACCTCCTTCATAACTCGTCTCGTGCCCGCCTCGAACTCGTCACATTTCACCTTCTCTGCTTAAAATAGGATCAGATGGTAATTCTTTTTGTGCAAATGCGCGGACGTAGTAGAAGACAATGCTAATCTAGCCAATCGAACTCTGACTTTTGTATAAACATTTGTTTTAATCTCTTTTCCTTAAGTTTGGGGAAACGATTGTGTTCGTGTGTTTGTTTTAATCTATTTTCCTTAAGTTTGGGAAAAGACATGTGTTTATGTGTTTTTATCCTTATTTGAGTATGAAATATAGGATTGTATTCTATACTCTTGATGCTTCAATGCGTCCCTCGGTGTTTCACTCTGTTTCACTCAAAGTCTCATTGTTTCGCCTATGGTTTACTTTAACTTCTTCGTTTAATTTCAATTTGTCTCTTGATGCTTCAATGCGTCTCTCGGTGTTTTGCTCTGTTTCACTCAAAGTCTTATTGTTTCGCCTTTGGTTTACTTCATTTAACTTCTTCGTTTAATTTCAATTTGTCTCTTGATGCTTCAATGCGTCTCTCGGTGTTTTGCTCTGTTTCACTCAAAGTCTCATTGTTTCGCCTTTGGTTTACTTAGCTTAACTTCTTCGTTTAATTTCAATTTGTCCCGTTTTACTTTACATCATCTCATGATGACTTTCTTTGTTTTATTTTATGCCTCGTTTTTTTGTTTAGTTTCAACTCTGGTTTTTTTTTCTCTTTCGCTCCGATTCACCGTGTCACTTGCTCATTCCTTTTTGTTTCATTTTTTTGTTGCTTCGCTTTTGCACGTAGAATATTACAACTGTTCAAAACTTACCTCATATAGGATGTTCAGGTCATGTGTCTCTAAGATATATAATATCAACGTGATCCCATGCGGGTGGGGGGGGGCATCACTTCAGGCAACACCTGCCCCAGCCTCCTTGTATAAAAAAGAAAAGACTGGGTTTATTGGTTTATTATAAAAATGAATTAGATGAGTGGAATAAAATGAAAAAATTCTTTCCAGGGACTTCTCTCAAAAGTAAAACAAAATTTTTAAAAATAATAAATAATAAAGAAAGAATCTTTTTTTTTTTTTTTTTTTTTTGAGAGAGAGAGAGAGAGAGAAAGAGAGAGAGAGAGAGAGAGAGAAATCCTGAGAGAAAGTTTTCCTCATCTATTATTAGACTCTTTTGAAGCATTAAATTAACATAATTGTTATATAAGCTATTGGAGAAGATAAAATAGATCTCTTACCTTTGTGATGTTCTATTGAGAAAAGAATTGAATTTTTTATATATCTAATGTAGTCTGGTCCACATCCGGTGGAAAATTGCAACAATGTATACTTTTTTAACTTAAAATAAAGACTGTCAACTTGAAGATTTTGGATAAATTTTTGCAGTTGTAAAATAAAATAAAATTAAATTAGATTAATTAGATAAATAAGTAAATAAATAAAAAGACTATCTTCAATTATATATTAGAAAGATTGATGAATGATTTAAGAAAAATATATAGTATGGGTATTTTTTTAATTTAATAGAGGCGCATCAAAAGAGGAATGCCGAGGGAATACACGCAATTCTTAACTCTGGCCACCGTGTGAGCTTCGGTTTGTGCGAAGTTCCCTCCCTACATAAGTCGGAATTTTGTGTTCCTCTGACATGGTGGGAGGTCAAAAAATAGTCACTTACTCGACCTTCAAGCCCTATGTCCAGTGGCTTCGGCCTCTAGACCAGTACGAAATATAATATTAGCGTGAATATCAAATGCCGATCCCTTAAGGCATCACCTGCTCCCTCGTCGAAAAGGGACAGGGTTGGGTCTATTACATATTGCCTGTGGGGCTTCAAAAGATGAATGCCAAAGGGATGTACGCAAATTTTAACATTGTCTACCGTATGAGCTTCGACTTGTGTGTGGCTCCCCACATAAGTCGGAATTTTGTGTTCCTCTGACATGGTGGGAGGTCAAGAAATAGATATTTACTCAAACTTCAGGCCCTGTGTCTAGTGGCTTCGGCCTCTAGACCGGTAAGAAATATAATATTAGCGTGAATACAAGAGGCCCATCCCTCCAGGCATAGCCTGCCCCCTCGTCTAAAAGGGGCAGGTCTGGGTCTGTTGCTTAGTGTCCGAGGCGCATCAAAAGAGGAATGCCGAGGGTATACACGCAATTTATAACAGTGGCCATCGCGTGAGCTTCGGTTTGTGCGTGGCACCCCACATAAATCGGAATTTATTTTTATTTTCATCTGACCTGGAATATCAGAAAAGACTACTACAGCTGTTCAAATTTATCGTAGTTCTTTTTTGTTTTGTTTGTTTCTTTGTTTCTTTTTTGTTTTTTTTTTTTTGCTTGTTTTTTTTTATTTTTATTTTTATATTTTTTATATTGATATATTGATAAAAAATCTTTTTTATTCAGATTACTTCTAACTAAATAACAGCCCTGTCGGCTGAAGCTTTAGAATACCCCGACTGCACCTCTGCATAGTTATAAGACACCCCCCCCAGCAATGGGATACCTGTTGGCCGAGGGTGGTGGTCCGTGCTGCTTAAGGACGGAATCCTGGTGGATGAGCAGTCCATGACACGCAACACTCCACTTTGGCCCTTACTTAGGCTAGACGGGCGGTCGATCAATCGGCTGGTCTCGTCTTTCTATGTATCATGTTCTTTCTTTATTTCTCATAAGAAATAAAAATTCGGTGGATAAGCGACAGCAGATAATCAGTATTTACATTTTTGTACTTAATCTTGGACGATTTGGACGGTTTCATTTTTTACAAGGGGGTGTTGCAGGATGATAACGGACGGGATATTTAGGAACACGCATATTAATATATGATTCCCCAGGCTGGATAATTAATATACTTGAATACGCAAGAAACACCTGCAGAAGGCCGGAGGATACAGCGTTCTGTTTATACATACCACAATAAAGTTGAGGACAACAGTGGGAGGTCAAAAAAGAGATATTTACTCGAACTTCAGACCCTATGTCCAGTGGCTTCGGCCTCTAGACGAAATATAATATTAGTTTGAATCCCGGAGGCCCATCCCTCCAGGCACCACCTTCCCCCCTCGTCTAAAAGATGCAGGCCTGGATTTATTGCCTAGTGCCTCAAAAGAGGAATGCCGAGGGGATGCACGCCATTTCTAACATTGACCACCGTGTGAGCTTCAGCTTAAAAATTATTTCTTGTTACCATGCTCGAATAAGCAACGTACACCTAAAAAGGTTGAGGACAACAGTCCGAAACATCAAAATTAAGTTTCTTGTTCTTTCGCTTTTACTCGATCTTCAGGCCCTATGTCCAGTGGCTTCGATCTCTAGCCGAAATATATTAGCCTGAATCCCAGAGGTCCATCTCTCTAGGCACCACCTTCCCTCTCGTCTAAAATGTGCAGGCCTGGATTTATTGCCTCGTGCCTGAAACGCCTCAAAAGAGGAATGCTTCTAGCAAGAGCACTCTCCAGCGGAGATCCCTTGTATTAAGCTGAGTGCGATCCTTAGTGAAGAAACCTTTGGTTGCTGCTTGGTGTCCCTCAGTGTTGGGTATGATCCTTTGATTGTTCCTTGGTGTTCCTTAATGTAGGGTATGAGACATCGGTTGTTCCTTGATGTTCCTTAGTGTTGCAGGTCCGTTCGTCAATGTCAAATAATGGGCAAATGAACGGCTGTCAATATCAGCTATTAAATAGTTAACCAACCACGTATTCGGGCTGTTGATTGGCTCGGCTTTAAACCACGTGACCTCGCTTAGTCTATAAATTTAAGTGGTGGATTACAGCACGCCTATATATACACATTGCGCTGGTCTGGTCATGTTTTGAGAATGCATGATGACAGAATACCAAAGATTCTGTTGTATAGTCAGCTTGACGGTGGTAAAAGAAACGTGGGTCGACCATTGCTCAGATTTAAGGACAAGCTGAAAATTAACCTCTCAGCTGCAAATATAGATTACGCTACTTTTGAGAGCACAGCACTCAATCGTAGAATGTGGAGGACTTTGTGTTACAATGGTATTAAGGATTTTGCAGCATCGGAGGTCACCAAGCTGCGTCAAGCTAGAGAAAGGACTAGAGCATTGGCTAGTGTCCCAGCAATACATTCAAATAATGCACACACTTGTTCCATCTGTGGACTTCTTTGCAAGTCATTGGAAGGGCTGAAATGTCACCTGCGATTAACACACAAGGTTAGATGAAAGAGGTTGTCTGAACCTCATACGTCGAAATCGACGGAAGAGTCCATCATATATACACAAAAATAATTTCAACAGTCACGAAACGTCAACAGTCCGAAATATAAAAATTATGTTTCTTGTTTTTTTCGCTTTTGCACGTAGTATACTAGAGCTGTTCAAAGCGATCGTACTTGTTGTTTTTTCCCCTGAGAACACGCAGTTTTTCAATCTCGTTTAAAGAATAAATTAAACTTTAGAGATGCAAGTGAAACTTCACGCAGACAAAATATTAACTTCCTATGTCGAATGTCAAGCCACTTTTAAAAAATTTCTAATCAATCAACCCTGCCATTCTTCCCGTGCGAAACAATGAATTTCTCAGCCTCTAGCAAGCATCAACCCATTGCGACTTAAAAAAACACACACGAACAACAACACACTTCCTAATTCTTCTTCTTCTTCTTCTTCTTCTGCTTCTTCTTCTGCTTCTTCTTCTTCTTCTTGGGTCTATTTAATTCAATTATAAAATAATGACACAGTTTAAAAGATAAAAAGGCGTAGAAAGAGGGGAACTTATTTTCTCGATCCACACTCCCGTAGACAAAAATAACTGCCTTCCCTTGGATTGTGGGCGTGGCTTCCCACCTTACATGTCCGATGGTTACGTGATAATTCCTCTGTTTAAAACTATTTTGTTTTACCCCCCTTTCTTCGAAGGGACAATACCTATCTGTTTTCGGCCCTCACTTGTTGAGCAAGAAGGACATATTACTCTGTTCTGTCTGTAGACAAAATAACTGTCTTCCCTTGGATTATGGGCGCGGCTTCCTACGTCACGTACCCGTTGGTCACGTGATAATTCATCTCCTTAAACCTCTTTTTTTACGCCCTTTCTTTGAAGGGAAAACATATCTTTTTTTGGCCCTCGCTTGTTGAGCGAAAAGGATATATATATAGAGAGTTTCATAATTTGCTTGAAGCATTGTGTATGTATTGGTTAGGAGGTTGATTTAGAAGGCTATCACAATGCAGTTTGGAATAAATAAAAAATAATAATACGGTAACAATGGTGTTGTGTGTTGACCTGTATTATTATTATTATTATTATTATTATTATTATTATTATTATTATTATTATTATTATTATTTCTTAATAAAAATACAGG
>CM042164.1:8101201-8131201 GCA_023376005.1 Doryteuthis pealeii | reverse complement strand
CCTTTCTCTTTATTTCACTCTCTCCTCTCTCTCTCTCTCTCTCTTCTCTCTCTCTCTCTCTCTCTCTCTCTCTCTCTTTCACTACTTTCTTTCTTTCATTCTTTCATTCTTCCCTTCTTTCACTCTTCTCCCTCTTTCACTATACTATTTCTTTCACTCTTTTCTTCCTTTCACTTTTCTCTTCTCGCTTTTTTGCTTTCACACTTATGTTCTTTTTAATGTAGATTTCTATTTGTATTTGACAATTTCTATTTCTTCTCATAAACTTTCGTAAGTTGTAGTTGATGTTCTCTTGCTGTCACTTGATTTTTTTTTCACTATTCTCTCATCTTTCTTTTATCTCTTCCCTTTCTGTCACCTCTATTCTTCCTTTCTCTTTATTTCACTCTTCTCTCTCTCTCTCTCTCTCTCTCTCTCTCTCTCTCTCTCTCTCTCTCTTCTCTCTTTCACTACTTTCTTTCTTTCATTCTTTCATTCTTCCCTTCTTTCACTCTTCTCCCTTTTCACTATACTATTTCTTTCACTCTTTTCTTCCTTTCACTTTTCTCTTCTCGCTTTTTTGCTTTCACACTTATGTTTTTTTTTAATGTAGATTTCTATTTGTATTTGACAATTTCTATTTCTTCTCATAAACTTTCGTAAGTTGTAGTTGATGTTCTCTTGCTGTCACTTGATTTCTTTTTTCACTATTCTCTCATCTTTCTATCTCTTCCCTTTCTGTCACCTCTATTCTTCCTTTCTCTTTATTTCACTCTTCCCTTCTCTCTCTTTCTCTCTCTTTCACTATATTCTTTCTTTCATTCTTCCATTTCTTTCACTCTTCTCCTCTTTCACTCTACTATTTCTTTCACTCTTTCTTCTCTCTCTCCCTCTCTCTCTTTCACTATATTCTTTCTTTCATTCTTCCCTTTCTTTCACTCTTCTCCCTCTTTCACTATACTATTTCTTTCACTCTTTTCTTCCTTTCACTTTTCTCTTCTCGCTTTTTTGCTTTCACACTTATGTTCTTTTTAATCGAAGTAACCTATGAGCCGTAATCTTGCTCTCTATGTAAAATAATTTCCTTCTTTTTTCTCACCTTACAGAGTTACCTTCTAGAGGATTTTCTGAAATCTCCCACATCGAATTTGTCGCTGACAAAATCGGCTGGCACCACAGTGTCCGTCTCCATCCTAAACGACTCAAAATCTGGGACCAAATCCAAATTCACCTGTCACGAATGGATGCTGATGGTAGTCACCTCCCTGAATCTCTTCATGATGATGGGCTTTCTCGGCTGCATGGGAATCCTTTACGTAGAACTCATGCAAGAATTTGAATCATCGAAACCAGTAATGTCAGCCATTATGGCCCTGCCGTGGGGAATGGTGTTCGGCTGTGGTAAGCAAATCCATCTTCTTATATTTTTTTTTCACACTCTCAGATGAAATTTGACTAGCAATTTTCTGTATTTATGCATGTTTTGTCATCCCCACTTCATAAAAATAAATAATGAAAGGTCGGTGGGGTGTCGCATTATACACGGGTTTTTAAAAAAATTACTATCATTAATTAGTTGATCTAGTTTTTTCGTTTAATGGTATATCAACCTTCGTGTGTTGTTTTACTACCAGAGCCATCCTTCTAGAAGAACAGTAATGGTACTATTTAACATCCTTGTAGAAGAACAGAAGTGGGACTATTTAACATCCTTGTAGAAGAACAGTAGTGGTACCATTTAACTTTCTTGTAGAAGAACAGTAGTGGTACAATTTAACATTCTTGTAGAAGAACAGTAGTGGTACAATTTATTATCCTTGTAGAAGAACAGTAATGGTACTATCTAACATCCTTGTAGAAGAACAGTAGTGTTACTATCTAACATCCTTGTAGAAGAACAGTAGTGGTACTATTTAACATCCTTGTAGAAAACAGTAGTGTTAGACATCCTTGTAGAAGAACAGTAGTGTTAGTAGTTAGCATCCTTGTAGAAGAACAGTAGTAGTTGGTACTATTTAACATCCTTGTAGAAGAACAGTAGTGGTATTATTTAACCCATAGTTGGGGGTTCATACATTTTTTCTCCTATCAGATGAAATCTGGAGAGCAATTTTATGCATGTTTTGTCACAACATCCCACAAGAAAATAATGAAAAATGGGGGGGGGGGCATTATACACGGGTTTAAAAAATATTACTATCATTAATTAGTTGGTCTAGTTTCTTCATTTAATGTCATATCAACCTTCGTGGGTTGTTTAATACCAGAGCCATCCTTGTAGAAGAACAGTAGTGGTACTATCTAACATCCTTGTAGAACAGTAGTGGACTATCTAGCATCCTTGTAGAAGAACAGTAGTGGTACTATCTAACATCCTTGTAGAAGAACAGTAGTGGTACTATTAACATCCTTGTAGAAGAACAGTAGTGGTACTATTTAACCCATAGCTAGAGGGGAGAAGGGGGTCCATACCTTTTTTCTTCTCTCAGATGACGATATTTGACAAGCAATGTTATCCATGTTTTGTCACAACCCCTCCCCCCCCACACACACAAAAAATAATGAAAGATCTTTTGGGGTGTCGCATTATACAAAGGTTTTTAAAAATTACTATAATTAATTTGTTGGTTTGGTTTCTTCATTTAATGGCATATCAACCTTTGTGGGTTGTTTAATGCCAAAGCCATCCTTGAAGAAAATCAATAGTGGTACTATTTAGCCCATAGCTGGGGGAAGAAAGGAGTTCATACCTTATTTTTCTTCTCTCAGATGAAAGTTGACGAGGAATTTTCTTAATGTTTTGTCACAACCACCCACAAAAAAATAATGAAATATTGCTGGGGTGTCACATTATACACGGGTTCTAAAAAATTACTATCATTAATTTGTTGCTTTGGATTCTTTGTTTAATGGCATATCAAACCTCGTGGGTTGTTTAATGCCAAAGCCACCCTAGAAGAAAAACAATAGTGGTAGTATTCAATGTGTAGCTGGGGGAGGAGGGGATCCATACGTTTCCCAAGGATATTAGTCTGAAAGTGAATGTAATATCATGACTGGGGTTCGAACCCGCTTACTACGATGTCACAGTCCAGCACGTTAGCCACTACGCTACGGGACTTCCAAACTTGTAGAAGAACAGTAATTGTACTATTTAACCCATAGCTAAGGGCTATTTGGGGTTCATGTCTTTTCCCAATGCTATTAGTCCGAAAGTGAACGTAATAACCCAACTGGAGTTCAAACTCGCTTTGAATGTTGAATTAAAAACAAATTCTGAGGCAAGGTCGTCCACAAAGTGTTTCTTCACTGACTGCAGTCTCGCGTAGGCCAACTACATCTCCCAGCGTTCCACTCACTTCAGTTATTTATGGGCATAGTCCCCCAACATCCGGGCACATCAGTCGAACCTCGCAATTGTGCAACGCACAATTCTCGTGCATTCGGATGGATGGGTGTAGGCCCCAACATCCGGGCACCTGAATTGCACTTCGTGTCCATCCAGCGCCTAAATCGCATTTCTTTGCACTCGGGGAGGGGGGCGCGGGTTCGACTCCGGCAGGCAAGACAATGTCTTGCTCTTTTTCTAAATGAGTACGGTAGTACTCGTTCTCCGTCACACTCCGATACTGCATTCAAGTACGTTAGACATTAAGCAATGGGTACTCCCGTTTATTTTTGGGGGTCAGGGTTGTTGATTGTTTAAGGCAGTGGTTCTCAACCTTCTTTTTAACCTGTAGACCCCTTTGATTTCTGTTTTACTCTGGTGGACCTGTTACGTACTGATGTTTTCACCGTACCAAATCGATATAATGTTGTATACCCTTTTCTTACTTCTTACTCTGGTCGTATTTTCTTCTGGCCGGCTTTGCTATTTTGATCGTCTATCTTGGTCTGGTCTCTTCTAAGATCTGGACTTTCTTCTATGAGGATTTCGGGTCTGGTTTCTGTTAGGGATCACTCCTTATCAGAATCCCTGTGTCATTGTTAGTTTTTAGGTAATAAACACAAGACTTCGATTTACGTTGATGTTACTTTATTTCCAAATCCCCAACCCAGACACCTGCGCAGATGACAGGATGCGCATAGAAATGCGACTTACACCTTCGAGCTCCTACCTGCTAACTGACTGAGTTACTTCTATCCTTAAACTGGAACAGGGTCTTCTATGCCTTCCAGTTCTCACGATTTATCTCCGGAAGGTGAGAGTGGGGTCAAGCGCCATCACTCACCATCAAGGCCATTAGCTGCACTAATCACCATTATGATTTCTACACTATTGCCATAATCATTAGGCATCTAATAATTATGTAACAGACCCACCCATAGCTATTTAATGTTTAAAAATCCTATTGTATTTTGTAATGAGATATTTTTAACTTGCCTGGACCAAAAATAAAATTGTTATATGGTCCCCAGGGAGGGGCATATGGTCCCCGTTGATATTAGAAACACTTGACGATGGATGGACAAAGCGTTTCAAAACAGCTTTAACATGAAGCTAAATAGTCCTCTAGGTACCACTGTGAAATAGGAAATAGGACAGATTTGGGGTTACACATAAACACCTAAATTGACAAACCAAGCCATCACAGTTGTAACACACCTGGCACATATCTCCCAAATAAAGAGCTCAGTGCCAGTACACACACACACACACACACACACACACATATATATATATATATATATATGAGTAAGAAAAGGTGGAATATATAATTTGATATACCAAACTTATTGATAAATCCTCGCGGTGAGAAAAAACCCAGCAAATAGTTTGATTGTAAAAATATACTACCAAACATCACCCGGGGAGAAAAAATTGGGGGGAAAAAAGAAAAGACCAAGATAATCGTACCAACAAAAAATAATATATTGATACAATATTTTGGCCAAAAGAAAAAAACAATTTATATGCATATATATATATATATATATATAAGATATATATATTCATACAAACCCGCCAGGAGACTAAAGCTAATAAGTAAAAAGTGCTTAATACCTAAGTAGAGCAAATAATGAAGATAAATCTAATGAGTCAGACGAACCTACTACAGGTTTCGCTTAATGCTCTTTAGGGCTGAGATATGACCTGAAGAGCATTAAGCAAAACTTTTAGTAGGTTCGGCTGACTCATTAGATTTATCTATTATATATATATATATATATATATATATATATATATATATATATATATAATATGGTGTGCATTTCTCATTTGGACAAAATTGGTGGAGTGGTTTTTGCATCAATAAAACTTGTATCCACACACACACACAGAGTTCATTTTTATAGTATAGAAGTTTTCCAAGTGTTGTGTTGATACTTTACATTATTCACAAGTATCAGTTCTCCTTCCACTACATTACTTTTCAAGGGTACAAAGATTTTGTGCACTTAGTAACACTGAAGGCTTAATTTCAGTCAAGGTCATTTTTGCTGTTGTGAGTGTAGGATGATATGACTGCAAAATTTAAATCCACGCTAGTGTGGCAATAAAAGTTACCGCCACAAGCAGGACAAGTGCTTTACTTCTAGAATGGAATAAACTAAAAAGTGGCCAGTCCTATCACTAATCTCTCAAATACCCTGATTACATCCGCAACAGAGGGGTAAGACTCCCCCCAAACTATTTGCTGTGTTTTTTCTCACCGCAAGGATTTACCAATAAGTTTGGTATATTAAATTATATATACTAGTAAATATATGCACCCTCTGGGTGCAAGTATTTAAGTTTTAATGTCATAAAATATATTAAATTAGAAAGGCTAATGAAACTAAATAAGAATGCAGATAAAATGATTTGAAACAGAGGGTGTATATCGAAAAGTAGAACAACTGAAACTTACTCTTCTATCACTCTCGTCTTTCATTGCTAAATTTCCCTAATTTAATAACTTAGTTAAAATAGGAAGTAAAGAATAATCAGAATTATTTCTTCTTGTTAATCGATTTCTTTTAAGATTTATTAAAGAGATTTTTGATAATATTCATTAAGATAAACATACAATTAAAAATCAATAATACTAAGCACATATTTATTAAAATCAAATTTTAATATCAATATGCAAATTAGCCTTCCTGTTCACACTGTAAACTGCTATTTTAGTCTATATATAAATACAATTGCATGTTATTCAATTGTAGATATGATTAACAGTATTAATAATGTAAAACAATTTTATTAGAAATTGAGGTTTAAATGAAAATAAAATCATGGAGAATGTGACGTAAATGACTAAGGGAATTGTGACTTGAGTAGTGATATAGTTTCGGTTACAGACAGAAAAACACATAATCTCCATTATAATAAGATATATATATATATAGTGCCATCCACATACTGTCCTGTTTTGTCATTTCATGGTTCATCAGTGTGGCTAGACAAGGCAGGCTACTTCAGGCTGGAATAAAAACTCAACTGATTTGTCATCAGTTAGAGTTCTTACCATTACACCCACTTTTAAGAAAGGAAATTTGCTGATACATTAGGCGGCTAGGAGTGCTCTATCAACTTAAGGAGAGCTATGCAATTTTTGCATAATTAGTGACCACCGAAGGATAACAAATAAGAAAAGTGTTTGCATAGGAAAGTGATCAATTTTATGATAGCAGAGCAGGTTTAAAACTTAAAATATAAGATTATGGGAGTATACTGTGGTTGCTCAAGTTTCATGTGTATTAAACAATCCTCAGACGGGAAAATTTTTTAAAAAAATGCTTGTAACCATTGGTTTCAAGGCAGCATATTGGCCACCTATTGTTATTTGACAGCCAAAGTATAGTTTCATTTATATATAGTCAGAAATGAGCCAGTCTAGCCCTACTCACCCACACACATATCCCCATCTTACACCGGTGATCGAGCACTTTATTTTCCTTTCTCCAATACAAAATACCTATATATATATATATATATATATATATATTATATATATATATGAGTGTAAGTAAACAAACAAATGTGTTTATTTGATATGGCTTTTTTTAGCCAACAATTTTTGAGGATATGTGCTTAATGGAAGTCATACGTTCAAATGTAAGGCTAAACAAATCGAGAAAATGTCAATCCCTGAATGTACATTTTGACCGGTCAAAATGTACATTCAGGGATTGACATTTTCTCGATTTGTTTAGCCTTACATTTGAACATATATGCCCGCCTAAATTCATTAATTATTAACTAATTAATTTTCAAAATTAGGTATGACTCCAATTAAGCACATATCCCCCCAAAAAAAAATATATATATCCCAGCAAAATGTATTAATTAAACTGCTTTGTTCATACGAGATACTATCCAAAAATTTCTGGAAATCTGACTAGGATTTTTTTTAACATTACTTACCCTAACACCTAGTTTCAACCATTTCCTTGAAGTATTCTCTTGTTTGTACACTATCACCCAAAGGATTCTGCTCGTACTTCTGTGAAATCAACATTGCCACATCAACATTCATGGGTTATTTAATGCCAAAGCAACCATTTTAGAAGAATAGTTGTGGTACTATTAACCCATAGCTATGAGACAGATGAGGTCGTTCATACCTTTCCCAAGGGTATTAGTCCAAAAGGGAACATCATAGTGTGATTGAAGTTTGACCTCACATACTACGATATCACAGTCTATCATATTAATCTCCACACCATGTAAATTATTATTTTAATATAAATAAATTTACCAACCCCTCTGCACGAGCAGGATGCAACACAAGGTCAATTTCTTAAGCGAAGTTTAACACGTTTGAATTCAGAGTTTCCTTCCCCTAGACTGGTTACCTATTCAAGGTTAAAGAGCCTGCCCTACTATTTACCCATAGCTGGAGGGAGAATATATGGGTCCATACATTTTCCAAGGGTATTAGCACTATGTGAAATGCAAACAGTCATGTCCAGGATTTGAACTCTGGTCATCAAGTCCAGTTCCTAATACTCTAACCTGTTAGCCTACTACATAATTACTAAGAAAATAAACTAGAATAGAAAAAATATTTTTTCTCTTTTATAAAACCAGTGAAATCTCTCCTCTTCAAACACACCCACATAAAACCTTATATATGATGACAATGGACGTGGTAATTGCATTTCACTTAGCACTAATACCTTTGGGAAAGGTATCAATCCTACTCTCCCTCCAGCTATGGGTAAGACTGGGCTCTTTAACAATGGTTAGGCAACCGGTCTAGGAGAAGGAAATTACTGAATTCAAACCTGATAAACTCCGCTTAAGAAATTGACCTTGTGTCGCATCCTGCTCATGCGGAGGGGTTGGTAAATATATATATATGATGACAATAATAACAATAACAGAAAGTAATCAAATACATTTTTTTTTAAATCAGTGTGGAGGGGTTGGTAATATATATATCATTTTGTGGGACTTTACAGCAAAAATCAGTGTTCAATCTTAGTCCCTTACTTAGGCTAGATGGGTGGTTGGAGAGGCCCCTTCTGATCAATCGGCTGGTCATGTCAAGCCCTAGCACCAACATGATTGTCCCAACCCTATGGCCCTTACAGCAACCCCCAAACCTTTTTATTATATATGTGCTAAAAGATAGTGGCTGAGGGTTTTCATGTCCTGGCTATGACATTAAACTGCATCTAATGGTGAAGTTTCAATTTTGGAAGTCTGGAGAGTATGGAGTACCCCTTTATCGCCATTACTCCCAGGTCCACTCTGACCCAGAGTGATAGTACCTGTTAGGTTCCCATCTATGGGTTAAATAGAAAAATAATGATTTCTCTGAATTTTTGAAATGAGGCTTGATAATTTGTATTATTTGATTATTCGGACTATTGTCCTCATCTTTATTGTTATCTACACAACGTTTATATACAGTGTAATCATCACTTCCTGAACAAAAAAAAAATATTTTTGCTTATCAGTTGGTGTATGTTAACCTACAACAATAAATAAGAAGATTCTCCATTAATATGAAATTAAAATTGAAAAAAATCATTCACTATTTAATTTAATTATAAATATTTATACTAAAGGACTGTCACAGTAATTTTTAAACGATTGTTTAATTTATTACAGGTAGATATATATATATATGTATATATATATATATATATATTTATATATATATATATATGTATGTATGTATATATATATTATATATATATATATATATATATATAAGAGAGTTTTATAATTTGCTTGAAGCATTGTGTATATATTGGTTAGGAGGTTGATTTCACAATGCAGGTGTAAAGAAAAAATAATAATACGGTAACAATGATGTTGTGTGTTAACCTGTATTTAATTCTTGAATTTTCGAGATAATATCTCTTTTTCAAAAGATCACTGGAACTGAAGCAGTCTAGTTATGGCATTTCTTTTTAAATTAATTTTTTCTTTTTTTCATTTAAATTCATTTAAAAAGAAATGCCATAACTAGACTGCTTCAGTTCCAGTGATCTTTTGAAAAAGAGATATTATCTCGAAAATTCAGGAATAAAATACAGGTTAACACACAACTTCATTGTTACCGTATTATTATTTTTTCTTTACACCTGCATTGTGATAGCCTTCTAAATCAACCTCCTAACCATATATATATATATATATATATATATATATATGACCTCTCTGTGCATCTTTTCTTTTCCTTTTGAAAATACTTTATGAATTTTAGACATTAAAAAATCTAGTGTTTCAGATATTTGAAACCCTTTTCAAGCTTTACGTATGTATTTATATTTGTCCTGGTAGTTTCTGTGTGATAGTGTTAATCGTACACATTGAGGGCCGGGTTAGCTCAGTCGGTAAAGCGTTCGGCTAGATACCACAAGGTTCATAGTTCGATACCAGCCCTCGCCAACTCAGTGTATGAGTAGCACAGGTATCTGAGCGGTAAAGTCAGGAGCTGATGGTAGGTGTGGCGCTCCACCTCAGATGCAAAAACAATCTCCTTGGTCTAGCGCTATTGAAAAGGGGATAGACTCCCTCGCTGATTGGTTTATACCGACTTTAGGCCACCCCGAGGACCTTACTTTTATATATATGTATATATAAGTAAAAAATATAACAGAAGATTTAGATTTTTTGCATTATAGCCTATTTCAGGAAACCTAGACGAAATGTCTAAAGCCCCCAATCATCAGATGCAGATTATACAAGTATTTGATGCTGTGACATCTCTTGACATGTTTGAAAATTTAAAATGAACAATGGATTGAACCTTTATAGATTGATAAGCATAATTTAATATCATATGAACTATTTGATATGTATAAGAATAGAAATATATATATATAAATATAAGAATAGAAATATATATATAGATATATAAGAATAGAATATATATATATATATATATATAAGAATAGAAATATATATAAGATATATAAGAATAGAAATATATATATTATATATATATATATATATTTTTTTTTGGGAGAACAAGTGCTTAATTGGAGTCGTACCTAATTTTGAAAATTAATTAATTAATAATGAATTAGGCGGGAATACCTATATTTGTTTAGCCATACATTTAAATAGGTATTCCCGCCTAATTCATTATTAATTAATTAATTTTCAAAATTAGGTACGACTCCAATTAAGCACTTGTTCTCCCAAAAATTGTCGGCAAAAAGCCATTCCAAACAAACCATGTTTACAACTTATCATATATATATATATATATATATATATACATATAAGAATAGAAATATATATATATATATATATATATATATATATATATATATATATATATATATATATATATATATATATAAGAATAGAAATATATATATATATAAAGATATAGATATGAATAAAAGATAAAATGAATATAAAGATAAAAATGAATACATACTAATCAAGGTGGGATTTCTGTATTTCTATCTTATAATTCAAGTTTTAAATTTGTAGCATTATAGTAGGAGCTCTTAAGTCCTTCAAAACCCTGTCAAAAGCCCTGTCAGCTGGTGCTGTAGAATACACAGAATCTGCACCTCTGCAGAGGGGTAAAATTCCCCCAATGGGCCACCAACTGGCAGTGGGTGGCGACCTGTGATGCTTAAGGACGAAATCCTAATGGCTGAGCAGTCCTTGACATGCAACACTCCCCTCTGGATCTCAACTTAGGATTGAAGGATTGTTAAAGAGGCCCTCTCTGATCAATCAGCTGGTCACATCAAGCTCTAGCACCAATATGATTGTCCCGACCTTATTGCCCTCATGGCACCAAACCCCCAACCCTTTTTATGATATATATATTTACCAACTCCCTCGCACGAGCAGGATACAACACAAGGTCAATTTCTTAAGCGGAGCTCAACAGGTTTGAATTCAGAGTTTTCCTTCTCCTAGACTGGTTACCTAGCCATGGTTAAAGAACTCCGTCTGCCCTGCTATTTACCCATAGCTGGAGGGAGAATTGGATTCATACCTTTCCCAAGGGTATTAGCGCTAAGTGAAATGCAATTACCACGTCCCTTTTTATCATATATGTGCTAGAAGATGGTGGCTGAAAGTCTTGGTGTCCTGGGTATGACATTAAAGTTTCAATTCTGGAGCTGTATGGGATGTGTGGATTACCCCTTTATTGCCATTACTCCCAGGTTCACTCTGACCCAGTGGTAGTACCTGTTAGGGTCCCATCTATGAGTTAGATAGATAAAAGAAAATTAGTCTTTAAACATTTCGGTGTATTCTTCAGCCCAAATATAAAGGTAGGTGAATACAGATGAGCAGTTCATGACATGCAACACTCTACTTTGGCCCTTACTTAAGTACTTAAGGCTGTCGGAGAGGGCCACCTCCAATCAATTGGCTGGTCACGTCAAGCCCTAGCACCTGTATAAATTGACCCAAACATATTGCCCTTATGGCAAGCCCCAGCCCTTTTTATCATATATATGCTAGAAGGCAATGGCTGAGGGTCTTAGTGTCCTGAGGGTGAGGTTCCAATTTGGAGCTTTGGGAAATGTGGAGTACCCCTCTATTGTCATTACTCCCAGGTCCACTCTGACCTGAAGTGGTAGTACCTGATAGGGTCCCATCTATGGGTTTAATAGACAAAATGAGTTTAAAAACAATGTGTTTAAAAAATATTTGAGTTTGAAAAAAAAACTTTGAATAGCATCAAGAATGGATAAGATAAACGTCTTCGGCATAAAATAACCCAACATGGTTTGACAAACCGTAAAAGGCCTTCATTCAGATTCATTAAATTCTCGTCCTGCATCTCGTTCTATAAATGCTGATTCAGAAGAAAAACTTGTGGTTAATATTTTTCTACTTTTTTTCTTTTTTTCTTTTTTTCTTCTTCTTTTTCTTCTTTTTTTTTTTTTCTTTTTTCTTTTTTTTTCTTTGTTTTTATTTAAATATATGCATATCTCTGTTTTTATTTCAGCTTCTATTTATTTATTTTTCTTTTGCAACGATTCGACCAGTCTATTCTCCAACCTTCTTTGGGTACAATTTTATCCTTGCTCGGTTATTATCTGACCCGTGGTACTCCATGCTGTCCTTGTGCCTTTCTGCTGACTCGGAGAGTCAAGGCTTGGCGGTTTGAGAAGGATTTAATGACACCACTATCAAACTATTCTGGACACAGTAATATATATATATATATATATATATATATATATATATATATATATATATGTTGTGTGTGTGTGTGTGTGTGTGTGTGCGTGCGTGTGTGTGGTGTGTGTGTGTGTGTTTGTAAGGGAGAGATGTGGAGAGAGAAAGTGGGAGAAGAGAATGAGAGAGAGAGAGAGAGAGAGAGAGTCTGAGTGACAGCAAGTCTCCTCAGGTCTCCGGGACTCTTCTGAATATTCTAGCTATTCTTAACAATACTGTTGTTTGGATGGTAGCAATTCTTCCTGTGATTTCCAATTCAGCCAGACTTTTCTCCAGACCCTCGGGGGCTGTTGCAAGGGAACAAATTACAATTGGTATGACCTTTACCTTCCTGCTTCACAGTTTTTATCTATATTATTTCACTCCTAGTGAGTTTTATTGGAGTCCAAGTGACAACAAGCCTCCTCATGTCTACAAGACTCTTCTGAGTATTCTCACCATTCTTAACAATACTATATATATATATATATATATATATATATATATATATATATATATAATTTAATATACCAAGCGTGTTGGTAAATCCTCGTGGTGAGAAAAAAACCAGCAAATAGTTTGATTGAAAAAATATACTACCAAACATCAACCGGGGAGAAAAAATTTTTTGGAAAAAATAAGAAAAGACCAAGATAGTCGTACCAACAAAAAGTAATCTATTGGTACAGTATTTGGCCAAAAGAAAAAACAATTTATATGTATATATATGTATATAATATATATATATATTCATATAACCGCTAGGAGAATAGCTAATAAGTAAAAAGTGCTCAATACCTAAGTAGAGCAAATAATAAAGATAAATCTAATGAATCAGACGAACCTACTATTAGTTTCGCTTAATGCTCTTCAGGGCTAAAATCTTAGCCCTGAAGAGCATTAAGCAAAACTAATAGTAGGTTCATCTGACACATTAGATTTATCTTTATATATATATATATATATATATATATATCTTTGAAAGGAAAAACTCAACACCGTTATTCCATAATACATTTTTTCGACCAAAATTGTGGCCTTTATAAATCAAAGTTGATTTAATAAAGCTCCCCAAAATCAAGTCTCATCAGATAAAATTATTAAATCAACTTAGATTTATAAAGGCCCCAATTTTGGTCGAAAAAAAATCTATTATGGAATTACGATGTTGAGTTTTTCCTTCCTTTCAAAGATAAATATTGATCTGTATATAATCTAAAAAGTTTATTATACATTGAGCTCTCTTTACTGATTCACTGTATTTATACATACTGGATCATACAATAATAATACAGTGTATCTTAGAAATCACATATAGAATCATCCCTTACTACCAAGTTTTGGATACCTCACATATATATAATATATATATATATATATATATATATATATATAATCAATGGTAATATTATGGTTTTACACTCATAACTTGAAGTTTCATGGTAATCCAATCATCAGATGAGATCAATGGTTGAGATGTTAAAAACCAGTCGTGAAATGGTTGAGATGTTAAAAACCAAATTTTTTAGTGTTTATATGAAGCGTTTTTCAGGCGATGGGAAATATAAAGCTAAAAATTGTTTTTTTTTTAATTATATATATATATATATATATTGTGTATTTTGGCAGCTAGATATTATTGAGGCAGGTATTGTTAAAGATCATGAAATATTTCTTCTTTATGATCTTCAGTTGTAGAGGTTCAAATCTTCAGGTAGTTTTTTGTAGATCGGGATCCAGATGATGGAGAAATTGTCCCATATTTTTACACAAGCGCTTTCAACCATTTTCCTGGTAGCTCTCAGGGGATTGTTGGTTGTAATGGTTGTAGTGGTTGTAATGTCTCGGGGGGATCTGGTTTGTATCTCAAAGTCCCAAAGAATTTTATGGATCCCATTTTCTAGAACAGATTCTGGTTTGTGCATATACAGGGTGCAGCATAAGTAACGCCGTTTGTTTAAGTGGAACAAAATCAAAGCCTTTTTTATTATCTTTTATTTTATCGAACATGAATGTATTGCCACATGTTAATGGATTAATATAATATATTAACAAAATTGATATAATGCTTATTCGGTTTAATAATGTTCAATACAAATGAAATCAGACCAAATTTAAGAAAAAAAAGTTACAAAGATATAAAGTTTTAGAATTTAGTCATTTATTTGAGATGTTCAAAATGTTCCCCTTCATGTTCCATACAATTCTGAACTCTACCAGCAAGACTTTTACAAACTTTTTGACATATTTCAATGGTAATTCCGCCCTGTCGGTGGGGCATTAGAATGAATCGACTGCACTTCTGCAGAGGGGTAAGACTCCCCCAATGGGGTTACCTGTTGGCCGTGGGTGGTGACCCGTGATGCTTAAGGATAGAGCCCAGGTGGATGAGCAGTTCATGACATGTAATACTCCACTTTGGCCCTATCTTGGGCTAGACGGGCGGTCTGAGAGGCCCCCTCCAATCAATCGGCTGGTCACGTCAAGCCCTAGCACCTATATGATTTTCCCAACCCTATTGCCCTTATGGCAAGCCCCAACCCCTTTTTATCATATGGGTGCTAGAAGGAGGTGGCTGCGGGTCTACATGTCCTGGGAATGACGTTAAACTCTATCTGATGGTGAGGTTCCAGTTTTGGAGGTTTGGGGAATGTGGAGCACCCCTTCATCACCATTGTTCCCTGGTCCACTCTGACATGGAGTGGTAGTACCTGTTAGGGTCCCATCTATGGGTTAAATAGAAAAATGTATTTATGAAAAAATTGTACTATCCATTAAGAATTGATTTATTTCAAAACTTTATCAGCATTAAATGACCCACTGAGGTTGATATGCTGTAAAACAAACCAAACCAAACCAAAAAATCAATGATAATTTCATGAAATGTATCTGAAATTGCTTTCTTTAATTCTGGAATTGTTTCACCACCATTTTTATTGTTTTGATAGTAGAATTGAATTTATTTTACTCTCTGTTCCTTTGTTAATCTGATGGTTGTATAACATATCTGAAAAAAATGAAGATTTAGCAAAGTAATTAATGAAAATAATAAAGAAAATATACATTATCAGATATGAAATTAAAAAGGGCGTTACTTATGTTGCATCCTGTATCATTTGTTATTGTGTTTAAATTTTAGTCTCTTGCACAGTTCTCAGTGGATCACCTTTCCCGCCCAGTCATGTTTGTTCTTGAGTTCCTTTTGTGCCAGTTTTCTACATTCGCTTATTATGTAATTACCTGCATTTATGAAGTCCACATCATCCGCATATTCCATTTCAGGTGGCATGCCTAATGAGGAGATAAAAAAATGGGTAGTATAGAGTATTTTCATAAAGACAACAGGGCATCAGCAAGGTAGTAAGTGAAGAATACAGGATAAAGACAGAATCTGCGTTTAGTTATGTGAATTATTTACTAACCAAACAGAAGTATTTTAAACATAGAATGAGGTGACTTGCAATTCAAACTCACGAAACTTAGAAAAGCTTAATATTCTTGATCTCCTCAAAGCCCACCAAACTCCCATTTAAAATAATTCAAGAATTAAAGTTGCCTTTGCATTTATAATTTACTGATTATTTACTGATTATTGATTTCATATCCATTGTATATTACTGGAAAATGTATTTGAAATGAGGTTTACAATAAAAATGTATTAGAAATGAATTTTACTATAAAAATGCATTTGAAATGAGTTTTACTATAAAAATGCATTAGAAATGAGTTTTACTATAAAAATGCATTTGAAATGAGTTTTACTATAAAAATGCATTTGAAATTATTTTTACTATAGAAATGCATTAGAAATGAGTTTTACTATAAAAATGCATTTGAAATGAGTTTTACTATAAAAATGCATTTGAAATTATTTTTACTATAGAAATGCATTAGAAATGAGTTTTACTATAAAAATGCATTAGAAATGAGTTTACTATAAAAATGCATTTGAAATTATTTTTACTATAGAAATGCATTAGAAATGAGTTTTTACTATAAAAATGCATTAGAAATGAGTTTACTATAAAAATGCATTTGAAATTATTTTTACTATAGAAATGCATTAGAAATGAGTTTTACTATAAAAATGCATTGGAAATTATTTTTACTATAAAAATGCATTTGCCTACACTTGTTATCCTTTTGCATATTATCAATACTTACTTTGACAAGGATATCATTTTGTGCAAATTTAAACTTTTTGGTAATATAACGATTTACTGGGTGTTAATTCATATATCAGAAAATTTTGAAAATGGGACATTGATGATATGACCCGAATTTACAAATGGATCTCTCTGTAACCAAAACTATGTCACCACCAATGTCATAATTCCCTTAGTTATTTACATTATGTTTCTCGAAGGATATTAAATGATTATCATTTAATCTTAATTAGCATCTTATTTATTAACAATGTCTACTAAGCTCTAGCTGAAATGGATTTGCCTAAAAAAAGTACATGTCTTTAAAATCCTGCGATCTGTGTCATATATCATTAACAAATAAATGTTGACACAGTACATAGTGTGAATAATTTGCATACCGGTTTTAACAAAACTGTGTTTAATAAATAATTACTTGGTGCTGTTGATTTCTAATATTATTGCTTTATCCTCAAATACATTAAAAGTAATACTATGTATAATTTTATATTGAAATCAATTAGAATAAAGTAAAAATAAGTGTATTAATGCAATACACTGCAGGAACATTTAAATCATGTCAACTACGAGGTTGCTAAACCTGATATGTCTCAATCAGTCATGGATGGACTTGTTGTGTTCAAAGGCAGACAGAGAGTTCAAACTTGGCGCTTGCCTGCTTAAATAGAGTTAGAGCACCTGGTGGGGAAAACAGAAACACAAGGGAAGATAACTCTTCCAGACAAACAAGGGCAGACATTCCCACAGACTCATGGTAAAAATGATGAAATAATGCCATATTGAACTAGTGTATATAATGATGTCAAATCAGTTTTTTCTTCTGCAGGAATAATAAGTCTCTTTAGAAAATTGTTTGCTAAAGTTAGATTTTTTTAATCTTTTCATTAGGTGGGAAAAACATTACTGTTGTATACCCTTTTCATTACTTTACTTTCTTCTATTCTTCTTCTTCTGTTCTTCTAGCGTCTCTTCTAACATCTGGACTTCGTCTTGGTGGTCGGTCGCACTTAACTCATTTCTTCTTCTAGATCAGTCTTGTTACCAAGATATTCATTAATCACAAAACCGTGTTATTTTCGTAAGCTTTTATTTACTTAACTATACATTTCATGTAACTAAATATCTGACTAACATAGAGCATGTATGCAGTATGAGTTCCCGTTAAGGCAGCACATCTTTCTTAAAATGTTCCAAGATAACTTAAGTTGATTATATTTAATACATTTTTCTAAATATTTAGTCGTACAATCTTGTAGATGCATACAGGATGGTCGTCAGTGATGAACTGTCATCATCGCCGATTATGTTTTCTTGGGCATCATATTGGCTCCGATAGCAACCCCAGCTTGAATCCTGTATCTTCAAGCTGCCACCCTGTAGCTACGTGCTGTTAGTATTGACATATTGCATCAAATAAACTTCACAAGAATTCAAACTTTTAAATAGGGAAACCACAGTCAATTTGAGCCAATGAAAAGTCCACCCCCACCTACCACAACTCTGTAATGAAATCAACTGTTCATCCCAGTTTCAGTCTAATTTACTCTTTATAATATTATTTATATTTGAAGGAATTAAATCAGCATGCTTTTTCCCTTGTTCTACCAAAAATCATTGGTACATCAATGTGCAGAATCTTAAGAAAGAACTAACTAAAACATAACAAAAAGAAAAGCTAGAATACATCTAAGGCCAAATAAATAAAAAAATTGTTGAAAATAGACATACTGGCATGGCAGACATGTTAGTAAATGAAGTTAGTGGTTGACAAAGCACCTCGATTTAAAAAGCTAAAAGCTGCTAGTAGAAAAGATAAACGTTTGAAGTGTAAAGAACATTTTGTGTGGATACTGGATACAGTGTAGAAGACCTGCCAGAAGCGATATAATTCCAACCCTGCCAATGAAGATGGCAGCGAATACAGCTGAACATCAAAGGCAGACTGAGAATTCAACACCTCTGGCCCATAAAACCCCAATGACTACTGTAGCCAGTCAGTTTAACAAAAATCCTTATTATTATTATTATTATTATTATTAGATTATTATTAGTAGTAGTAGTGGTAGTTTTTCACACCAGCATTAGCTGATGGTCTTTCACTGGATTTTGAGTGGCAACAAGTCTTCTCAGGTCTCCAGGACTCTCCTGAGTATTCCACCTGATTTCGCCAATGCTGTTGTCTGGTTGGTCTCAATTCTTCCTCTGAATTCCAGTTCCTCTAGTCTCTTTTCTAAGCTTTTGAGGGCCGTTCCAAGCACCTCGATAAAAGATAAAAGCTGCTAGTAGAAAAGATAAACGTTTGAAGTGTAAAGAACACTTTGTGTGGATACTGGATACAGTGTAGGAGACCTGCCAGAAGCGATATAATTCCAACCCTGCCAATGAAGATGGCAGCGAATACAGCTGAACATCAAAGGCAGACTGAGAATTCAACACTTCTGGCCAATAAAAATCCAATGACTACTGTAGCCAGTCAGTTTAACAAAAATCCTTGGAAAAGAAAGAGATAATTCTTTTAAAGTTTTTACAATACCCATGTGTTGTGATTTTATTAAGCGACTACTACATACTTCGCTATGTGACCATATATACCCGACTACTAATGTACACGATTAGCGTCGTGAAGAAGCCGCTATACAACAGTGCTTGTTCACTGGTTGTTTCTTTTAAACCCCATTAGATGTAGTTCTTCATTCTGAGTACATTCATATTGTTGTTTTATCATATATAACTAGCAAGTATACACACCTTCCGGATGAAAGTATTAAAGTTTTAATCTAATAGAATATTATGTTAAATTAGAAAAGCTATTGAAACTAAATAAGAATGCAGATAAAATGATTTGAAACAGAGTGCAAGTATTTAAATTTTAATCTAATAGAATATTATGTTAAATCAGAAAGGCTATTGAAACTAAATAAGAATGCAGATAAAATGATTTGAAACAGAGTGCAAGTATTTAAATTTTAATCTAATAGAATATTATGTTAAATCAGAAAGGCTATTGAAACTAAATAAGAATGCAGATAAAATGATTTGAAACAGAGTGCAAGTATTTAAGTTTTAATCTAATAGAATATTATGTTAAATCAGAAAGGCTATTGAAACTAAATAAGAATGCAGATAAAATGATTTGAAACAGAGTGCAAGTATTTAAGTTTTAATCTAATAGAATATTATGTTAAATCAGAAAGGCTATTGAAACTAAATAAGAATGCAGATAAAATGATTTGAAACAGAGTGCAAGTATTTAAGTTTTAATCTAATAGAATATTATGTTAAATCAGAAAAGCTATTGAAATTAATAAGAATGCAGATAAAATGATTTGAAACAGAGTGCAAGTATTTAAGTTTTAATCTAATAGAATATTATGTTAAATTAGAAAAGCTATTGAAATTAATAAGAATGCAGATAAAATGATTTGAAACAGAGTGCAAGTATTTAAGTTTTAATCTAATAGAATATTATGTTAAATCAGAAAGGCTATTGAAACTAAATAAGAATGCAGATAAAATGATTTGAAACAGAGTGCAAGTATTTAAGTTTTAATCTAATAGAATATTATGTTAAATCAGAAAGGCTATTGAAACTAAATAAGAATGCAGATAAAATGATTTGAAACAGAGTGCAAGTATTTAAGTTTTAATCTAATAGAATATTATGTTAAATCAGAAAGGCTATTGAAACTAAATAAGAATGCAGATAAAATGATTTGAAACAGAGTGCAAGTATTTAAGTTTTAATCTAATAGAATATTATGTTAAATCAGAAAGGCTATTGAAACTAAATAAGAATGCAGATAAAATGATTTGAAACAGAGTGCAAGTATTTAAGTTTTAATCTAATAGAATATTATGTTAAATCAGAAAGGCTATTGAAACTAAATAAGAATGCAGATAAAATGATTTGAAACAGAGTGCAAGTATTTAAGTTTTAATCTAATAGAATATTATGTTAAATCAGAAAGGCTATTGAAACTAAATAAGAATGCAGATAAAATGATTTGAAACAGAGTGCAAGTATTTAAGTTTTAATCTAATAGAATATTATGTTAAATCAGAAAGGCTATTGAAACTAAATAAGAATGCAGATAAAATGATTTGAAACAGAGTGCAAGTATTTAAGTTTTAATCTAATAGAATATTATGTTAAATCAGAAAGGCTATTGAAACTAAATAAGAATGCAGATAAAATGATTTGAAACAGAGTGCAAGTATTTAAGTTTTAATCTAATAGAATATTATGTTAAATCAGAAAGGCTATTGAAACTAAATAAGAATGCAGATAAAATGATTTGAAACAGAGTGCAAGTATTTAAGTTTTAATCTAATAGAATATTATGTTAAATCAGAAAAGCTATTGAAACTAAATAAGAATGCAGATAAAATGATTTGAAACAGAGTGCAAGTATTTAAGTTTTAATCTAATAGAATATTATGTTAAATCAGAAAGGCTATTGAAACTAAATAAGAATGCAGATAAAATGATTTGAAACAGAGTGCAAGTATTTAAGTTTTAATCTAATAGAATATTATGTTAAATCAGAAAGGCTATTGAAACTAAATAAGAATGCAGATAAAATGATTTGAAACAGAGTGCAAGTATTTAAGTTTTAATCTAATAGAATATTATGTTAAATCAGAAAGGCTATTGAAACTAAATAAGAATGCAGATAAAATGATTTGAAACAGAGTGCAAGTATTTAAGTTTTAATCTAATAGAATATTATGTTAAATCAGAAAGGCTATTGAAACTAAATAAGAATGCAGATAAAATGATTTGAAACAGAGTGCAAGTATTTAAGTTTTAATCTAATAGAATATTATGTTAAATCAGAAAGGCTATTGAAACTAAATAAGAATGCAGATAAAATGATTTGAAACAGAGTGCAAGTATTTAAGTTTTAATCTAATAGAATATTATGTTAAATCAGAAAGGCTATTGAAACTAAATAAGAATGCAGATAAAATGATTTGAAACAGAGTGCAAGTATTTAAGTTTTAATCTAATAGAATATTATGTTAAATCAGAAAGGCTATTGAAACTAAATAAGAATGCAGATAAAATGATTTGAAACAGAGTGCAAGTATTTAAGTTTTAATCTAATAGAATATTATGTTAAATCAGAAAGGCTATTGAAACTAAATAAGAATGCAGATAAAATGATTTGAAACAGAGTGCAAGTATTTAAGTTTTAATCTAATAGAATATTATGTTAAATCAGAAAGGCTATTGAAACTAAATAAGAATGCAGATAAAATGATTTGAAACTGTAACATAACTACATTACATTAAGATTATTTGTTATTTAAAGCATTATTTGATGGAATTAAAATCAGCACGCTTTTTCCCTTGTTCTACCAAAAGTCATTGGTACATCAATGTGCAGAATCTTAAGAAAACTGGATAGAACTAACTAAAACATAGAAAAAGAAAAGCTAGAATACATCTAAGGCCAAATAAAAAAAAATTGTTGAAAATAGACATACTGGCATGGCAGACATGGTAGTAAATGAAGTTAGTGGTTGACAAAGCACCTCGATTTAAAAAGCTAAAAGCTGCTAGTAGAGAAGATAAATGTTTGAAGTGTAAAGAACACTTTTGTGTGGATACTGGATACAGTGTAGAAGACCTGCCAGAAGCGATATAATTCCAACCCTGCCAATGAAGATGCAGCGAATACAGCTGAACATCAAAGGCAGACTGAGAATTCAACACCTCTGGCCCATAAAACCCAATGACTACTGTAGCCAGTCAGTTTAACAAAAATCCTTATTATTATTATATTATTATTATTATTATTATTATTAGATTATTATTATTAGTAGTAGTAGTAGTTTGTCACACCAGCATTAGCTGATGGTCTTTCACTGGATTTTGAGTGGCAACAAGTCTTCTCAGGTCTCCAGGACTCTCCTGAGTATTCCACCTGAATTTCGCCAATGCTGTTGTCTGGTTGGTCTCAATTCTTCCTCTGAATTCCAGTTCCTCTAGTCTCTTTTCTAAGCTTTTGGGGGCCATTCCAAGCACCTCGATAAAAGATAAAAGCTGCTAGTAGAAAAGATAAACGTTTGAAGTGTAAAGAACACTTTGTGTGGATACTGGATACAGTGTAGGAAGACCTGCCAGAAGCGATATAATTCCAACCCTGCAATGAAGATGGCAGCGAATACAGCTGAACATCAAAGGCAGACTGAGAATTCAACACTTCTGCCCATAAAACCCAATGACTACTGTAGCCAGTCAGTTTAACAAAAAATCCTTGGAAAAGAAAGAGATAATTCTTTAAAGTTTTTACAATACCCATGTGTTGTGATTTTATTAAGCGACTACTACATACTTCGCTACGTGACCTATATACCCGACTACTAACATATAACGATTAGCGTCGTGAAGAAGCCGCTATACAACAGTGCTTGTTCACTGGTTGTTTCTTTTAAACCCCATTAGATGTAGTTCTTCATTCTGAGTACATTCATATCATTGTTGTTTTTACATATATAACTAGCAAGTATACACACCTTCCGGATGAAAGTTAAAAAGGGCGTTACTTATGTCGCATCCTGTATCATTTGTTATTGTGTTTAAATTTTAGTCTCTTGCACAGTTCTCAGTGGATCACCTTTCCCGCCCAGTCATGTTTGTTCTTGAGTTCCTTTTGTGCCAGTTTGCTGCATTCGCTTATTATGTAATTACCTGCATTTATGAAGTCCACATCATCCGCATATTCCATTTCAGGTGGCATGCCTAATGAGGAGATAAAAAAATTGGGTAGTATAGAGTATTTTCATAAAGACAACAGGGCATCAGCAAGGTAGTAAGTGAAGAATACAGGATAAAGACAGAATCTGCGTTTAGTTATGTGAATTATTTACTAACCAAACAGAAGTATTTTAAACATAGAATGAGGTGACTTGCAATTCAAACTCACGAAACTTAGAAAAGCTTAATATTCTTGATCTCCTCAAAGCCCACCAAACTCCCATTTAAAATAATTCAAGAATTAAAGTTGCCTTTGCATTTATAATTTACTGATTATTTACTGATTATTGATTTCATATCCATTGTATATTACTGGAAAATGTATTTGAAATGAGGTTTACGATAAAAATGTATTAGAAATGATTTTTACTATAAAAATGCATTTGAAATTATTTTTACTATAGAAATGCATTAGAAATGAGTTTTACTATAAAAATGCATTTGAAATGAGTTTTACTATAAAAATGCATTTGAAATTATTTTTACTATGAAAATGCATTAGAAATGAGTTTTACTATAAAAATGCATTGGAAATGATTTTTACTATAAAAATGCATTAGAAATGAGTTTTACTATGAAAATGCATTTGAAATGAGTTTTACTATAAAAATGTATTAGAAATGAGCTTTACTATAAAAATGTAGTAGAAATGAGTTTTACTATAAAAATGCATTAGAAATGAGTTTTACTATAAAAATGCATTTGAAATGAGTTTTACTATAAAAATATATCAGAAATGAGTTTTACTATAAAAATGCATTAGAAATGAGTTTACTATAAAAATGCATTTGAAATTATTTTTACTATAGAAATGCATTAGAAATGAGTTTTACTATAAAAATGCATTGGAAATTATTTTTACTATAAAAATGCATTTGCCTACACTTGTTATCCTTTTGCATATTATCAATACTTACTTTGACAAGGATATCATTTTGTGCAAATTTAAACTTTTTGGTAATATAACGATTTACTGGGTGTTAATTCATATATCAGAAAATTTTGAAAATGAGACATTGATGATATGACCCGAATTTACAAATGGATCTCTCTGTAACCAAAACTATGTCACCACCAATGTCATAATTCCCTTAGTTATTTACATTATGTTTCTCGAAGGATATTAAATGATTATTATTTAATCTTAATTAGCATCTTATTTATTAACAATGTCTACTAAGCTCTAGCTGAAATAGATTTGCCTAAAAAAAGTCTATGTCTTTAAAATCTGTGTCATATATCATTAACAAATAAATGTTGACACAGTACATAGTGTGAATAATTTGCATACCGGTTTTAACAAAACTGTGTTTAATAAATAATTACTTGGTGCTGTTGATTTCTAATATTATTGCTTTATCCTCAAATACATTAAAAGTAATACTATGTATAATTTTATATTGAAATCAATTATAATAAAGTAAAAATAAGTGTATCAATGCAATACACTGCAGGAACATTTAAATCATGTCAACTACGAGGTTGCTAAACCTGATATGTCTCAATCAGTCATGGATGGACTTGTTGTGTTCAAAGGAAGACAGAGAGTTCAAACTTGGCGCTTGCCTGCTTAAATAGTGTCAGAGCGCCTGGTGGGGAAAACAGAAACACAAGGGAAGATAACTCTTCCAGCCAAACAAGGGCAGACATTCCCACAGACTCATGGTAAAAATGATGAAATAATGCCATATTGAACTAGTGTATATAATGATGTCAAATCAGTTTTTTCTTCAGCAGGAAAAATAAGTCGCTTTAGAAAATTGTTTGCTAAAGTTAGATTTTTTAATCTTTTCATTAGGTGGGAAAAATAATTACTGTTGTATACCCTTTTCATTACTTTACTTTCTTCTATTCTTCTTCTTCTGTTCTTCTAGCGTCTCTTCTAACATCTGGACTTCGTCTTGGTGGTCGGTCGCACTTAACTCATTTCTTCTTCTAGATCAGTCCTGTTACCAAGACATTCATTAATCACAAAACCGTGTTATTTTCTTAAGCTTTTATTTACTTAACTATACATTTCATGTAACTAAATATCTGACTAACATAGAGCGCGTATGCAGTGTGAGTTCCCGTTAAGGCAGCACATCTTCTCTGCCTGACGTCAAACTGAAAACTGAGGACCCAACCAGGTCCCACGTGACTTCACGTATTTCGCGGGCTTTCTGTACTATTCCATGGAAAGTCCTGCCCGTGATATGAAAAGGGCCATCCCTTTAGAAATACAGGGGATTGACAATAATCTTATGCAACCGCATAGATTATGTAACATAACTACATTACATTAAGATTATTTGTTATTTAAAGCATTATTTGATGGAATTAAATCAGCACGCTTTTTCCCTTGTTCTACCAAAAGTCATTGGTACATCAATGTGCAGAATCTTAAGAAAACTTGGATAGAACTAACTAAAACATAGCAAAAAGAAAAGCTAGAATACATCTAAGGCCAAATAAAAAAAAATTGTTGAAAATAGACATACTGGCATGGCAGACATGGTAGTAAATGAAGTTAGTGGTTGACAAAGCACCTCGATTTAAAAAGCTAAAAGCTGCTAGTAGAGAAGATAAATGTTTGAAGTGTAAAGAACACTTTGTGTGGATACTGGATACAGTGTAGAAGACCTGCCAGAAGCGATATAATTCCAACCCTGCCAATGAAGATGGCAGCGAATACAGCTGAACATCAAAGGCAGACTGAGAATTCAACACCTCTGGCCCATAAAACCCCAATGACTACTGTAGCCAGTCAGTTTAACAAAAATCCTTATTATTATTATTATTATTATTATTATTATTATTATTAGATTATTATTATTAGTAGTAGTAGTAGTTTGTCACACCAGCATTAGCTGATGGTCTTTCACTGGATTTTGAGTGGCAACAAGTCTTCTCAGGTCTCCAGGACTCTCCTGAGTATTCCACCTGATTTCGCCAATGCTGTTGTCTGGTTGGTCTCAATTCTTCCTCTGAATTCCAGTTCCTCTAGTCTCTTTTCTAAGCTTTTGGGGGCCATTCCAAGCACCTCGATAAAAGATAAAAGCTGCTAGTAGAAAAGATAAACGTTTGAAGTGTAAAGAACACTTTGTGTGGATACTGGATACAGTGTAGAAGACCTGCCAGAAGCGATATAATTCCAACCCTGCTAATGAAGATGGCAGCGAATACAGCTGAACATCAAAGGCAGACTGAGAATTCAACACCTCTGGCCCATAAAACCCCAATGACTACTGTAGCCAGTCAGTTTAACAAAAATCCTTGGAAAAGAAAGAGATAATTCTTTTAAAGTTTTTACAATACCCATGTGTTGTGATTTTATTAAGCGACTACTACATACTTCGCTACGTGACCATATATACCCGACTACTAACATATACGATTAGCGTCGTGAAGAAGCCGCTATACAACAGTGCTTGTTCACTGGTTGTTTCTTTTAAACCCCATTAGATGTAGTTCTTCATTCTGAGTACATTCATATCATTGTTGTTTTATCATATATAACTAGCAAGTATACACACCTTCCGGATGAAAGTATTAAAGTTTTAATCTAATAGAATATTATGTTAAATTAGAAAAGCTATTGAAACTAAATAAGAATGCAGATAAAATGATTTGAAACAGAGGGAGGTATAATCGAAAAATAGAACAACTGAAACTAACTCTTCCATCATTCCCTCCATTCATTGCTAGATTTTCCTAATTTAACTATTTAGTTAAAATTAAGATTTTGGGTGATTTTGGTGCTTGCTGATTGGTTGTTTCTTTTAAATTCCATTAGATGTGTTTCTTCCTTCTTATGGATTGTCAGGCTGAAAAGGAATTAAAGAAAGGGAGGTGCTGTAGCAAGATGGGGATTATCCTGAGCGAGAACTACTATATTAGAAAAGAGAGGAAGAAGAAATAAGAGATAGTAAAGGTTTAAAAAAAATAGTGATGAGCACAAAACCATTGTCGTGATTTTGACCAGGACATGACCTCCTCGAATGGAGAATTGAATGTCAACCGGAAGTTTCGGGTGTTGACCGGAACCGGAAGTCATGTGGTGACGTGGAACGACAAAGAAAAATACAAGCTCTTTGTGCTTTCTGACGTCGTAGGGTACAGACCGGAGTTTGGGTCCCTTGTGGGATCACAGTAACTTAGCAGTGTTCTCTCTCTCTTTCTCTCTGCCTTTCCTCCTGTCCGATACAACCCACGAGACGACCCTGGAAATAAAAGCTAAGCAGCTTGTGACAATATATTTCTCGCGCTTGTACCTTTTTTATCAACAAGATGACCGCCACGTGCAGAACGCCTTTTTAGTGTCGTGAATTTGGAGGCACGTTGACAAGACCCGCTATACAATTATATCGATATTAGAACGTCATGTATATATCCCTTTTGGGTACCGTGAATAGACCGCCACGTTACAGGTGAGACAAAAACAAAAGTCATTTAGGTTTCAGACTTCTATTTGTTTAGACCACGCACCTCTATTAAAATGTATATGTACAAACCCAATTATGTCCTAAAGAATGGTACTCATGAAATTCTGCAAGACTTTAAGATACAGACAGATCACCTATTTTCGGCTGGGAGACTAAATCTTGTGTTAATTTACAAAAAAACCCCCAAAAAAACGCTTCTTTCACTCCCGTCTTTTATTGCTAAATTTCCTGATTCAACAATTTAGTCAAAATAGGAAGTAAAGAATAAAATTACAGTTATTTCTTCTTGTTAATGGATTTCATTTAAAATTTGTCCTCAAGTTTTTGGCTCATATTCATTAAGATAAAACCAAACAATTAGAAATCAATAATACTAAGCACATATTTATTAAAATCAAATTTTTAATACCAATATGCAAAATAACCTTCCCGTTCACACCATAAACCACTATTTTATATATATATATATAAATACAATTACTGTATGTTATTAGTATGCAGCTATGGCCAATGCCAGGGGTCCAGTGGCTTCGGCCCTGGATCTTTACAAGTTAATAGCGTCGATCCCAGGGGGCTATCCTCCCAGGCAATACCTGCCCCCTCGATTTAAAGGGGCAGGGTTGGGTTTATTGCCCAGCGCCTTGTGGGGGAATGCCGAAGGGATCAACGCAATTTTTGTTCTTTCCCACCCATGAGCTTCAGCTTGTGGGCGGGCCCATATTAAAACAAGGCCTTGGGCCCAGCCCATACAAGTGGAGTATGAGGCAAATACCTGCAGCTATGGCCAACAGTATAAATAATGTAGGTTTATTGCTATTTTGTGGAAAGGATATTTCTTCTTGTGCCAGTTGTAATGTCTGTTCCCAGTCAAAACATGAGTTGGAAAATGACAGAGGGATTTTTTTGGTGGTAGGAAGGGGGCTTTTTTCTGCACATGCCCAGAGGGTGTTTCCTGTCTCCTGGCAGATTGTTATTTTTAAAATTTTATTTAAATTTTATTTTAACCCCAACAATTTTGCCGAACAATTCTTAGTGAAAAGGAAACAAAATGATTTTGTTTTGTGGTTGTGTGAAAATTCTTTCTGTTATTATTGTTCTTTTTGTTATTTGATGATTCAATTTGAGCATTTTGGTTTTATTTTCTAATATACTACTTCTTCCCTTTCCTCCTCATTTCCCTTTTGCTTTTACTAAAGTTTCTTTACCTTCTTAGAGATTGATACTTTTTTTTTCATATCACTGAATTTGGTAAAAATTACCATATATAAGGGTACCTTGACTATGAGTACCACTCGTAACTCAATTTCCTCAAATATCAAATCAACTTCGCCCATTGAGATAAACTTAAATGCCATTATTCCATTCCAGACCCCACCCCAAAAAAGCACCCTTATTTTTTTGTTATGGTTTTTTAATAAGAAAAATAATGTTGTATGAAAAAAATTAATATATATATATTTATATATATACAGGGTGTCCACAAAATCTGGGTACATAGGGAAAATTACCATCTTTTGGCTTCTCAGAAAAATAACATGAATAAATACAATAGTGAAATCTCCATGTACCTAGACTTTGTGGACACTTAGGGGCCGGGTTAGCTCAGTCGGTAGAGTGTTCGGCTAGAAACCACAAGGTTCCTAGTTCGATACCAGTCCCCGCCAACTCAGCGTATGAGTAGCACAGGGATCTGTGCGGTAAAGTAAGGAGCTGATGGTAGGTGTGGCGCGCCATCTCAGATGCTACCACAATCTCCTTGGTCTAGCGCTATTGAAAAGGGGATAGACTCCCTCGCTGACTGGCTGATACCGACTTTAGGCCGCCCCGTCGACTTTACTTTACTTACTTTATATATATATATAATATAATATAATATAATATAATATGATATAATAAGATAAATATATAAGGATTTACATATCTATTTATTAGGTGACAAAGGAACATTCACGACCATATTGAAACATCTTCACCTGATGATTGCATCGCATGAAACCAATATGGTCGTGAATTTGTCACCTAATAAATAGATATGTAAAACCTTTATATATTTATCTTATTATATTATATAACAGCTCTATT
>CM042164.1:8081201-8098701 GCA_023376005.1 Doryteuthis pealeii | reverse complement strand
AAAATCATACAACAAAAATACTACTTTATAACCCTTTGAAATTTTAAGCCTGTTTGGGGATTACACTCTATTTTACTATACAGCATAAGCCTAACATTTCAACCCGTCCTTCAGGACAGGGGTCCAGTGAGCTTCGGCCACTGGACCGGTCATGTTAAATTAATAGCATCGATCCCAGGGGGCTATCCCCCAGGCAACACCTGCCCCCCTCGATTTAAAGGGGCAGGGCTGGGTTTATTGCCCAGTGCCTGAGGCGCCACCCTTGAGAGTGAATGCCGAAGGGATCAACGCAATTTTTGTTCTTTCCCACCCATGAGCTTCGGTTTGTGGGTGGGACAGGGGTACAGTGAGCTTCGGCCACTGGACCGGTCATGTTAAATTAATAGCGTCGATCCCAGGGGGCTATCCCCCAGGCAACACCTGCCCCCCTCGATTTAAAGGGGCAGGACTGGGTTTATTGCCCAGCGCCTGAGGCGCCCCCCTTGAGGGGGAATGCCGAAGGGATCAACGCAATTTTTGTTCTTTCCTACCCATGAGCTTCGGTTTGTGGGTGGGCCCACGTTAATAGGGCCTTGTGCCTAACCCATACAAGTGGGGTACGAGGTAAATAAAAAATTAAAAAATTAAAAAAATAAGCCCGATATTTCAACTATATGAAGGTACCTTTTTTATTCTTCAAGTTACAAGATGAGTATTCAATATAGAGGCCATGATGTTGCACCATCTGAAGCCACCTCTCAGCTAATTCTTTGATCACACACTGATCCCAGTTCTTGTTCTTTGAGGTAAAGAACCCCTTCACTGAAGCTTCCACCTTCTTTTGTTGAAGTGTCACAATCACAGGAAGCGATCCAGGGATTTGAAACAAGTAATAATCGATGAAAGTGAGTTCAGGATTATTTAATGGGGGAAGCCAGATTTCTGCCAGTTCTTTGATTCCATGCTGATACCAGCTCTTGCCTTTTTGAGTTGAAGAACCCCTTCACTGAAGCTTCCACCTTCTTTTGGTTGTTGAAGTGTCACAATCACAGGAAGCAATCCAGGGATTGAAACAAGTAATAATCGATGAAAATGAGTTCTGGATTATTTAATGGGGGAAGCCAGATTTCTGCCAGTTCTTTGATTCCATGCTGATACCAGCTCTTGGCATTTTGAGTTGAAGAACCCCTTCACTGAAGCTTCCACCTTCTCTTGGTTGTTGAATTGTCATAAGTCCAGTAAGTGAGCCATGGATTGGAACAACTCAGTGTCAGGTAAAGCCAAATTTCTGCAAGTTCTTTGGTCCCTTTTTGATAACAGTTCTTGTATATTCAGGCAAAGAACTCCTTCCCTGAAGTTTCCACCATCTCTCGGTTGTTGAAGTGTCACAAGCCCAGAGAGTGATCCAGTGATCGGAACAGGTAATTATCCCAGAGAGCTAGGTCCATACTATATACTTTTCTCTCCTTCTACTCATCAAAGCTATATTCACAATAACGTCAAAGCATTATGTTAAATAAATGGCCTCAACAGTGTTGCGGACTGTAAATACTTTGAATTTAAAATAGATCTTATTTACCGTGCGAGTAAACACAGTTCTTGGCCTTTTTATTCTTGTTCCCCCTGTTTTGTTTGCATTTTGAGATGAGGCTTAATGTGTATTATTTTGATTTTTTGGACTATTGTCCTCATCTTTATCGTTTTTTTAAATGATCATGATGCTTCTCTGATTGATGGGCATGCAAAAACAATGACGTCATTTTAATCATTTGGATTATTTGGACCATTGTGCTCATTATTTGTATTATTTATTGTGGTTTGTAAAATCACAACGTTTCGGCCTTCCTCAGGAGTTTTCTGAGTATCTGATCCTAGCCATGACCAGTAATTTCCCAGATTGGGTTATTTATTGAAATTTTATGTTATTATCTTCATACACCACCGGCACTTGTGCCCCTAGGGAACAGTGGTCGAATGTCACTGACACAGCAGCAGCAGCCATCCCTAACATTAACCACGTGATGAACTTTATAAATAGCCATGACCGTGGCTATTCTTCCACTTTTAGTTGTGACCCTTCTGAGGGCGACTGCTGGCTTCGGCCCACAACGCATCCTATTTTTAGTTGTGACCATCAAGGGGTTAACAGCTCTTCTATACATATTGCTCAGATACACAGGAAACACCTGAGATAGGCTGGAGGATACTGTGGCCAAAATGTTTTAATACCACAATAAAGAGGCGGACAACAGTCTGAAAAATCAAGAATTTTTCTTTTCTCTCCCTACACTCATCAAATTTATCACCCAATTACGTAAAAAGAATGTTTTTAAAAAAACGCTTCAATGGTGACGTGGACTGTGAATACTTTCCATTTAAAATAGATCTTATTTATTGTGAAAGTAAACAAAGATCTTGGCCTTTTTATTCTTGTTCCCCCTGTTTTGTCTGCATTTTTGAGATGAGGTTTGATGTGTGTTATTTTGATTTTTTTGGACTATTGTCCTCATCTTTATCGGGATTTTAAAAAAATGATCATGATGCTTCTCTGATTGATGAGCATGCAAAAACAATGACAGCATTTTTATTATTTGGATTATTTGGACCATTGAGCTTATCTTTATTGTTATATACACAATGTTTTGGATGATGTACTCTCTGGCCTTCTTTAAGTGTTTTGTGTCGAACTTAAGAACCTTCTCTTTAAAATATCAGACAAATGACATCATTATTTGGATGAGATCATTGTAAGTTATTCAACACATTGTTTACTCAACAAACTATTCAAGATGATTTCCCTGGTAGAATTATTGCTGTGCTTGGACAGACAAGGTGCACCTGAAGATTTCCCAGGTAGAATTATTGCTGTGCTTGGACAGACAAGGTGCACCTGAAGATTTCCCAGGTAGAATTATTGCTGTGCTTGGACAGACAAGGTGCACCTGAAGATTTCCCAGGTAGAATTATTGCTGTGCTTGGACAGACAAGATGCACCTGAAGATTTCCCAGGTAGAATTATTGCTGTGCTTGGACAGACAAGGTGCACCTGAAGATTTCCCAGGTAGAATTATTGCTGTGCTTGGACAGACAAGGTGCACCTGAAGATTTCCCAGGTAGAATTATTGCTGAGCTTGTGTTGTATACCCTTCTCATTACTTACTTCTATTCTTCTATTCTTCTTCTGTTCTTTCTGATCTCTTAAGTTCTTCTAATGTCTCTTCTAACGTCCGGACTTTGTCTTGGGGACTTTGTGTCTGGTCTTCCATTGGGGATTTCTCTTTATCAGAAGCCCTGTGTCATTGGTAGTTTTTAGATAATAACACAAGACTTTGATTTACTTAGATCACATTTTATTTCGAAATCCCCACCAGACTACCTGCGCAGATCGAGTCGGAGCGTGTATAACACGACTCACTACCGTCGTGGTTTCTCGCCGACTGACTAAAATCTATTTCTAATCTAAACCGGAAGAGGGTCTCCTCCACCGATTCTCACGTTATCCACCAGAAAGAATCAGGATGAGGTCAAGCCGAGTCACTCATCCTTCAAGGCTGTGGGCTGCAACTTAATAACAGCCATTTTGATTTCTACACTATTGCACATAAATATTAGGTATCTAATAATTATGTAACACTTGGACAGACAAGGTGCACCTGAAGAGGACTGCAGAGTACAGCAACTGAAGTGTTGTGTTTTTATAAACCACGATATAGATGAGAACAATAGTCAAAAAAATCATAATTATACCATCCTGTTTTGATGAGGCTTAATCTGGGTTATTTAGATTTTTTGGACTATTGTCCTCATCTGTGTCATGGTTTATAAATTTTTCAAAAATGATAGCAACGCTTCACGGATTGATAGCCTTGCAAAAACAATGACGTCTTTAATTGAATGAGATCTTTGCGAGTTCTTCAACACCTTGTTTGCTCAACAGTCAAACTTTTCAAGATGATTTCCCAGGTCAAATCATGGCTATGCTTGGACAGTCAAGGTACAACTAAAAAGATTTGGAGGGTGTAGCGGCTGAAATGTTGTGTTTTTATAAATCAAATTTGAATTCCTCTTTCTGAAAATGCTGATCCACACACTTCACAATGATATGTTTCTTGTGAGTGTGTGTTCATGTGTGGTGTTTCAGAATTCCTCTTTCTGAAAATGCTGATCCACACACTTCACAATGATATGGTTTCTTGTGAGTGTGTGTTCACATGTTGTGTTTCAGAATTCCTCTTTCTGAAAATGCTGATGCATATATTTCACAAAAAAATGGTTTCTGTTTTTTTTTTTAAATTTTCTTTTAATCATTTTTCGAAACCAAGGGTCCCCTGCCTGTGACTAACACTTGATTCCTTTATGAATAGTATTCATATCCTAAGGATTGTTTTAGGATGGAGGATGTTCCTTTGATAACTGCTCTTTGTACTTCGTAGCAGCTAGGTTTACCAAGTACTGTGTCAAGGCATTTTTTTAAATTTTGCTTGACCAACCCAGTTTCTCCTACCACAACTAGTATGATATTGATTTCTTTCAATGACCAACTTTTTTTTAGGTCATTCTTGAGGCTTTGTAGTTTGTAATGTTTTCATGCTCAGCTCTATTGAGGCCATAATCATACAGTACAGCTACATCAATAATGAGAGTAGTTTTTTTTTTTTCATATTTATTCCAGATGACAATATCTGCTTTAATGGCCTTGTCTTTTATATATCAATCTTTCTGAATAACTTTATTACAGTCACCTTCCCATTTGATGTTATCAGTGGAAGTTCATGGTCTGTCAAGCTGCATTTCTCCGCAGATATTCCAGTGGAGATATTTACATACTTTTTTTATGATGGGCACAGCGTGTGTTCATGTGTTGTTGTTTTTTTTTCAATTTTCCTTTTTTTGAAAATGCTGATCCACATATTTCCCAAGAATATGAGTTTTGCCAGTGTTTTTTCAGAGTTCCTCTTTTTTTTTTATATATATCATGATAAAGATGAGGACAATAGTCCGAAAAATCAAAATAATACCAGCCTGTTTTGTTTTATCTTTTTTCTGTCTGGTTTATTCCCAAACTTTAATCCTTCCCCATTTTCCTTAAGTCTAAAATCCGAGAGAACAAATTATGCCATCTTTAAACAGGTTTCAGCACATTCGGTCCATTGACATTGGTCCAAGGTCCCCCACAGCGGCACTTCCCAACCCCTGGCAACCACAACTACGGTGCCTTGTGTTGATGTGGAAATGGTTCTGTTGAATGCTTGTGGCAAAGTCATATCGGTAAGACAAGATTTAGGGTTCTTCTTTTTTTTTTTTCTTTTCTTTTTTTTTTTTTTTTTTTTTTTTTGAGGGTGTAAATCTCATACTTCCAAAGGAATCTTCATGGGTTTGTATGGAAGAGAGAAATGAATAAATTAGAGAGAGAGGGAGAGAGAAATGAATAAATTAGAAGAGAGAGAGAAAGAGAGAGAGAGAGAAGAAAGAGAGAAGAGAGAGAGAGGAGAAAGGAGGAGAAGGACGAGGAGAAACTAAAATAAAAATGGACATGAAAATCCTGAAAGGTATGTATGGACTTTTTATTTTAAATGATAAATGTTTCTTTTTTTTATTTAAATATAAATGTTTCTTTTTTTATTTTAAATGATAAATGTTTTTTTTTTAAGTTGGTAAATGTAATGCAAGCTATTTTTTTTTCTTTAATCAGAAAAAAACTAGCCTTTATATCAAGCATCAAACATATCATATTATCTTCCTAGTACATTTATTCTTTATAATCTTGATATATTATCTTCATTTAATTCAAGGAAGCATCTTTTTTTTTTTTATAGCTTGACAAATTTTCTCAGATTACAAATAGAACTCCACAATATGCAAGACATAACTAATCAAACAGAATTTAAGCTTTAAATTTAAACTTTAAAATAAATATAATGAATTAACAAATGGTAAAAAAGTCAATTACAATTTAAAAATCAACTTTTGAATTTAAAAATAAAATAAAATAAAGGTATAAAAATAAAGGCAATAGGAAATTCACAAGTGGTTCCCAAACTCCACATGCATATCCCGTTTAGGGGAAAGAGATATCCTTGTTTGCCACAGATTTTCCACAAATGCAGTGACAAGTACCATTGATTCCTAATGATGATAGAGATTCCCTTTGTATTTTCACCAGAGCCCCTTTGGCCGGGTTGAGGCCCTAATACCTCTAGGTGACAGACTTGTCCACCTGGGGTGACCCTACCATGATCTTAAGTTCCGAACTTAAGTTGATTCCTGATAATGATAGAGATTCCTTTGTATTTTCACCAGAGCCCCTTTGGCCGGGTTGAGGCCCTAATACCTCTAGGTGACAGACTTGTCCACCTGGGGTGACCCTACCATGATCTTAAGTTCCGAACTTAAGTTGATTCCTGATAATGATAGAGATTCCCTTTGTATTTCACCAGAGCCCCTTTGGCCGGGTTGAGGCCCTAATACCTCTAGGTGACAGACTTGTCCACCTGGGTGACCCTACCATGATCTTAAGTTCCGAACTTAAGTTGATTCCTGATAATGATAGAGATTCCCTTTGTATTTTCACCAGAGCCCTTTGGCCGGGTTGAGGCCCTAATACCTCTAGGTGACAGACTGTCCACCTGGGGTGACCCTACCATGATCTTAAGTTCCGAACTTAAGTTGATTCCTGATAATGATAGAGATTCCCTTTGTATTTTCACCAGAGCCCTTTGGCCGGGTTGAGGCCCTAATACCTCTAGGTGACAGACTTGTCCACCTGGGGTGACCCTACCATGATCTTAAGTTCCGAACTTAAGTTGATTCCTGATAATGATAGAGATTCCCTTTGTATTTTCACAGAGCCCCTTTGGCCGGGTTGAGGCCCTAATACCTCTAGGTGACAGACTTGTCCACCTGGGGTGACCCTACCATGATCTTAAGTTCCGAACTTAAGTTGATTCCTGATAATGATAGAGATTCCCTTTGTATTTTCACCAGAGCCCCTTTGGCAGGGTTGAGGCCCTAATACTCTAGGTGACAGACTTGTCCACCTGGGGTGACCCTACCATGATCTTAAGTTCCGAACTTAAGTTGATTCCTGATAATGATAGAGATTCCCTTTGTATTTTCACCAGAGCACCTTTGGCTGGGTTGAGGCCCTAATACCATTAGGTGACAGACCTTTCCACCTCGGGTGACCCTACCATGATCTTAAGTTGATTCCTGATAATGATAGAGATGCTCTTTGTATTTTCACCAGAGCCCCTTTGGCCGGGTTGAGGCCCTAATACCACTAGGTGACAGACTTGTCCACCTGGGGTGACCCTATCATCATCTTAAATTCTGAACTTAAGTTGATTCCTGATAATGATAGAGATGCCCTTTGTATTTTCACCAGAGCCCCTTTGGCTGGGTTGAGGCCCTAATACCACTAGGTGACAGACTTGTCCACCTTGGGTGACCCTACCATCATCTTAAGTTCCGAACTTAAGTTGATTCCTGATAATGATAGAGATGCCCTTTGTATTTTCACCAGAGTAGCTGGCTGGGTTGAGGCCCTAATACCACTAGGTGACAGACCTGTCCACCTCGGGTGACCCTACCATGATCTTAAGTTCTGAACTTTTGATTCCTGATAATGTTAGAGATGCCGTTTGTATTTTTTACCAGAGCCCCTTTGGCCGGGTTGAGGCCCTAATACCACTTGGTGACAAACTTGTCCACCTCGGGTGACCCTACCATGATCTTAAGTTCCGAAATTAAGTTGATTCCTGATAATGATAGAGATTCCCTTTGTATTTTCACCAGAGCCCCTTTGGCTGGGTTGAGGCCCTAATACCACTAGGTGACAGACTTGTCCACCTCGGGTGACCCTACCATCATCTTAAGTTCCGAAATTAAGTTGATTCCTGATAATGATAGAGATTCCCTTTGTATTTTCACCAGAGCCCCTTTGGCTGGGTTGAGGCCCTAATACCACTAAGTGACAGACTTGTCCACCTCGGGTGACCCTACCATGATCTTAAGTTCCGAACTTAAGTTGATTCCTGATAATGATAGAGATTCCCTTTGTATTTTCACCAGAGCCCCTTTGGCCGGGTTGAGGCCCTAATACCACTAGGTGACAGACTTGTCCACCTGGGGTGACCCTACCATCATCTTAAGTTCCGAACTTAAGTTGATTCCTGATAATGATAGAGATTCCTTTTGGATTTTCACCAGAGCCCCTTTGGCCGGGTTGAGGCCCTAATACCTAGGTGACAGACTTGTCCACCTGGGGTGACCCTACCATGATCTTAAGTTGTTGATTCCTGATAATGATAGAGATGCCCTTTGTATTTTCACCAGAGCCCCTTTGGCCGGGTTGAGGCCCTAATACCACTAGGTGACAGACTTGTCCACCTGGGTGACCCTACATCATCTTAAATTCTGAACTTAAGTTGATTCCTGATAATGATAGAGATGCCCTTTGTATTTTCACCAGAGCCCTTTGGCTGGGTTGAGGCCCTAATACCACTAGGTGACAGACTTGTCCACCTCGGGTGACCCTACCATCATCTTAAGTTCCGAACTTAAGTTGATTCCTGATAATGATAGAGATTCCCTTTGTATTTTCACCAGAGCCCCTGGCTGGGTTGAGGCCCTAATACCACTAGGTGACAGACCTGTCCACCTCGGGTGACCCTACCATGATCTTAAGTTCTGAACTTTTGATTCCTGATAATGTTAGAGATTCCCTTTGTATTTTTTACCAGAGCCCTTTGGCTGGGTTGAGGCCCTAATACCTCTAGGTGACAACTTGTCCACCTGGGTGACCCTACCATCTTAAATTCCGAACTTAAGTTGATTCCTGATAATGATAGAGATTCCCTTTGTATTTTCACCAGAGCCCCTTTGGCTGGGTTGAGGCCCTAATACCACTAGGTGACAGACTTGTCCACCTTGGGTGACCCTACCATCTTAAATTCTGAACTTAAGTTGATTCCTGATAATGATAGAGATTCCCTTTGTATTTTCACCAGAGCCCCTTTGGCCGGGTTGAGGCCCTAATACCACTAGGTGACAGACTTGTCCACCTTGGTGACCCTACCATGATCTTAAGTTCCGAACTTAAGTTGATTCCTGATAATGATAGAGATGCCCTTTCTATTTTCACCAGAGCCCCTTTGGCTGGGTTGAGGCTCTAATACCACTAGGTGAGATACCTGTCCACCTTGGGTGACCCTACCAGTGTTGCATAGCACCTTCTTCACTGGCACTAAATAATTATAATGTTGCATACCTCTTTATTTAATTCTATTTCTTGGTCGTCTTTAGTATTCTGATCGTCTTGGTATTTCTTCTATCATCTTGACTTTGTCTGGAATCTTCTATGGTCTGGACTTTCTTGGGGACTTCGGGTCTGGTTTTCTGTTAGGGATTTCTCTCTATCAGAAGCCCTGCATCATTGTTAGTTTTTAGATAATAAACACAAGACTTCGATTTATTTTGATCTTACTTTATTTTCAATCCCCATCCCAGACATCTGCTAACTAACATAGCGCACATGAGTTCCAGTTTAGACAGAGCATAAAATGGCCGACCGCTCTGCCTGACGTCCAACTGCAAACTGGGGACTCAAAAGGTCCCATGTGACTTCACATATTTGGCAGGCTTCTGTAATTTTCCATGGAAGGACTCGGCCATGGTATGAAAAGGGTCATCCCTCAGAATTACAGGGGATTGACAATAATCTTATGCAACCACATAGATTATGTAACAGCAGGAACCTGCCACAATGAGGAGAGATTGGATGTTAGAAATAATTCGCAAGATGTTGGTTGAGCAAAGAGCTTCCTCTGTCATCAGCTTCACACAGTTTTATCTTTTTAAATCGTAATTGACTTTTATACCTCCTTATATTACTAAACAAATTATTCATATTCGACTAAACCTTACAAATTAGGTTTACAGGTAGTTCTTCATACTAAAGATATAAAATTACTGCACAAAATTAATAGAACTAATAAATAATGAATTGTACTAATTAATAGTATAATTAATAATTAATGAAAAATTAATTAATTAATAAAAAAAACTAAAATTGGTCACTCAAATAAAAAATATATTTCCCTATAAAATTCCAGGAAGTGTTCCACATTCAAATATAATTGGTAAATCTCATTTCTGTCTTATACAAATATATATATATATATATATATATATAATATATATATATATATATATTTTGGAGGATATGTGCTTAATTGAAGTCATACCTAATTTTGAAAATTAATTAGTTAATAATTAATGAATTTAGGCGGGCATATATGTTCAAATGTAAGGGGTATTTGAACATATATGCCCGCCTAAATTCATTAATTATTAACTAATTAATTTTCAAAATTAGGTATGACTTCAATTAAGCACATATCCTCCAAAAATTGTCGGCTTAAAGCCATATAAATAAACACACATTTGTTTGTTTACTTACCCTCATATATATATATATATATATATATATATATATATATATATATATACACTCTTATAGAAAAATTACTATCTATAATATCATTATATTGTTGACAGAGTATAAAAATCAAGACATTTTTGTTTTCTCCCTGTAAGTGACAGTTTTTTAGATATATGAAAGAATTGAGATAGATAGATAGAGAGGAACAGAAGGAGATAGATAGATAGATAGATAGATAGATAGGAACAGGCTGTGATAGATAGATAGATCGATAGATAGATAGGAACAGAATTAGATGGATATGTAAGAATTGAGATAGAACAAAAGGAGATAGATAGATAGATAAATAGAAAGATAGGAATAGGCTGCGATAGATAGAGATGGATAGATAGATAGGAACAGAATTAGTAGATCAATATGTAAGAATTGAGATAGATAGATAGAGAGGACAGAAGAGATAGATAGATAGAAGATAGGAACAGGCTGTGATAGATAGATAGATAGATAGATAGATAGGACAGAATTAGATAGATATGAAAATGAGAAGAACAAAAGGAGATAGATAGATAGATAAATAGAAAGATAGGAACAGGCTGGATAGATAGATAGAGATAGATAGATAGAACAGAATTAGATAGATATATGTAAGATTGAGATAGATAGATAGAGAAACAGAAGGAGATAGGTAATAGATAGATAGATAGATAGATAGATAGATAGATAGAACAGGCTGCGATAGATAGATAGATAGATAGATAGGAACTAGATGGATATGTAAGAACTGAGATAGAACAAAAGGAGATAGATAGATAGATAAATAGAAGATAGGAACAGGCTGTGATAGATAGATAGATAGATAGATAGATAGATACAGAATTAGATAGATATGTAAGAATTGAGATAGATAGATAGAGAGGAACAGAAGGAGAAGGTAGATAGATAGATAGATAGATAGGAACAGGCTGTGATAGATAGATAGATAGATAGATAGATAGATAGGAACAGAATTAGATAGATATGTAAGAATTGAGATAGATAGATAGAGAGGACAGAAGGAGATAGGTAGATAGATAGATAGATAGATAGGAACAGGCTGTGATAGATAGATAGATAGATAGATAGATAGATAGATAGATAGGAACAGAATTAGATAGATATGTAAGAACTGAAATAGAACAAAAGGAGATAGATAAATAGATAAAAAGGAAAGATAGGAATAGGCTGTGATAGATAGATAGATAGATAGATAGATAGATAGGAACAGAATTAGATAGATGGATATGTAAGAATTGAGATAGATAGATAGAGAGGAACAGAAGGAGATAGATAGATAGATAGATAGATAGATAGGAACAGGCTGTGATAGATAGATAGATAGATAGATAGGAACAGAATTAGATGGATATGTAAGAATTGAGATAGAACAAAAGGAGATAGATAGATAGATAAATAGAAAGATAGGAACAGACTGTGATAGATAGATAGATAGATAGATAGATAGATAGATAGGAACAGAATTAGATAGATAGATATGAATGAATTGAAATAGAACAAAAGGAGATAGATAAATAGATAAATAGAAAGATAGGAACAGGCTGGATAGATAGATAGATAGATAGATAGGAACAGAATTAGATATATAGATATGAATGAATTGATAAATGTGGTTTTAGCTTTGGCAGCTAATACCACATCTTATCATACATTAGGAGGCCTCAGAGAAGCCCCCAAACGCTGGTGAATTTACATGTCATATACAACAAATTCCAACAAAAAAGATGCATAACAATATACAGACTTTAAAAAAAAAAAAATTCTAAAATAAATTAAAAAAAAGAATTTTACATAAGTTTTATTTGTTTATTTATAAAATATCTATTAATAATGGAGATTCGCTTCCGGTTTTTGTCTGTAACAAAAACTATGTCACTGCTTACATCACATTACCCAAAATCATCATAACATAGAATAAATACACTCAAAATAGACAGTCCTCTTTGTTTTTTAAAACAAGTTTTGATAAATACATGACTGGTATTATATATCTATATATAGTTTGTTTTATTTTAATACATATTTAAAGTTTACATTTCAAATTGTTTTATTTTTTAATCCTTTAATGAATTTGATGATTTTACTTACTTAGGGTACAAACTCGCTGACATTGAATTTTTAACTCCCACCCCTCAGGCAATATGTTTCAAAAATCTATTTTTACATCGCCCGGTGTGCGTTTTTTATTTTGCTAGTGTCTACAATATAACTTAGTTATAAGAAGTTTTGATTTGAAAATAGAAATTAGAAATAATTCAAAATTCTAGTGAATTCAACTTCAGTACATGTTATACTATTGGTTTATCAAAAGTGATAGTTAAATTAATTTTATTATATATATATATATATATATATATATATATATATATATATATAATATACATGTACAAAATTTTAAAAAACACCCTCCGGGCGATGTAAAAATAGATTTTTGAAACATATTGCCTGAGGGGTGGGAGTTAAAAATTCAATGTCAGCGAGTTTGTACCCTAAGTAAGTAAAATCATCAAATTCATTAAAGGATTAAAAAATAAAACAATTTGAAATGTAAACTTGAAATATGTATTAATATAAAACAAACTATATCTAGATATATAATACTAGTCATGTATTTATTAAAACTTGTTTTAAAAAACAATGGGGACTGTCTAATGTTGCATGTTCAAATTTTGAGTGTATTTATTCTATGTTATGACGATTTTGGGTAATGTGACGTAAGCAGTGACGTAATTTTTGTTACAGACAAAAACAGTCAGGCAATATGTTTCAAAAATCTATTTTACATTGCCCGGTGTGCGTTTTTTATTTTGCTAGTATCTACAATATAGCTTAGTTATAAGAAGTTTTGATTTAAAAATAAAAATTAAAAATAATTTATGTTTTTTTTAAGATCAAAATTCTAGTGAATTCAACTTCAGTACATGTTATACTATTGGTTTATCAAAAGTGATAGTTGAATTAATTTAGAATAAGTAAGTAATATAACCAGTAATATTAGTTAGTCTTTGCTTTGGTGATTATTGTGACCATGTGATATTTCTCATTGGAAATGTTGAAAAAGAATATTTTTAAAAAATGTAAAAAATAAAAGTAACTTAAAATAAAAAGCAATAAAATCAGTGTTTAATGTGCTGAAAATATTTATTAGTATTTAATGAGTAGGTAATTTTTGGTAGATTTCTTTTAAAAAATATAAAATGTTTTTCAACATCTAGGGATAAAAAAAAAACAAAGTTATTTTTTACATATTTATTAGTATTCAATGTGTAGTTAATTTTTGGTAGATTTCATTTTAAAAAAAATATAAAATGTTTTTCAACATCTAGGGATCAAAATAACAAAGATAAAGATACTAGTTTTGATGATTGATAAAGCAATGACAATTTCTTCACACTCAAACTCCTCCAAGACTGAACTACAAAAGTAACACAACCAAGATAAAGATATTAGTTTTTATCTTTTGTTTTTTTTGTTTTTGGCAGGATTTTTGGCTGGGATACTTATTAATCGAATCAATTGCGGATTGGTCATCATCCTCGGATCGATTGTGATGGGCGGGTCAATAATAGTCACTGCCTTCGCAACAGGGGTCGTCTACATCACTTTGACCCTGGGTATATTCATGGGTAAGTATTCAATATTTATATATTTATCAACCCCTCTGCATGAGTAGGATGTGACACAAGGTCAATTTCTTAAGCGAAGTGTAACAGGCTTGAATTCAGAGTTTTCCTTCTCATAGACTGGTTACCTAGCCATGGCTAAAGAGGCCAATCTGCCCTACTATTTATCTATAGTTGGAGGGAGAGTAGTTGGATGCATACCTTTTACAAGGGTATTGGAGCTATGTGAAATGCAAACAACTTCGTCCAGGATTTGAACTTGTACCGACGAGTCCATTTCCTACGTCTCTAACCATCACACCGCACACTTCCAACACATATTCAATATTACTTCATAAAATTTCAACCAGGCTATTCTACGGCTTTCTTCGCATACATGTTGTTCTGCTTCCTATATCTGCTGTGGTGGACACTGTGCTGGTAAGTAATGTATTGTAGCTGAAAACTTGCTCTATAAAACAGCGTTATTGTGTTCCCTTTATCTTTTGTAGTTTCTGTGGAAATCAATAATAGGCATTATTTTCAGAGCAACCCCATCATTTTCATAACCGTCAAAAAAAAACCCAACATAGCCAATGGTGGTCCCTATGTGTTGTGTAGCTGAAAACCTTTTCTATCTAATGGTGTTGTAGCGTTTGTTTGTATTCGCCTGGTGGAGTTGTCTGCCCCTTTTAGTTTGATGATGCCCGCTAGGGCACCAGTATTTAAGCGCCGGTTTCAAACACTTTCGCCCTCTTTATAGTTTCAGCAACTACGAGCCACATGGGGTAGATTCTATCTAAACCCTCTCGTGGGGCTCCGCCCCCCCTTACATTACTGTAAGTCCTCACAGCATGGAATATTCCTAGTCTCATGTCTGTGCCTTTTATTGTATATCTGTATCATTCATGAATGTGTCTATCTTTATTTGTGTACCTCTTTGTATGTACTCTTTAATATGAACGTTGTACTAACTGTTATCCATGTGCTGTATGTATTAAATGTTTGTCTATTAACCTTTGTCGGAGTTATTTGTATCCAAAGTATGTATAATTTGCACCTCCTTTATAGTGTCATTGTGCTCCCTGTATCTGTTGTAGTTTCCCTGGATATAAATAAGAGGCATTACTTGTTTATCACCAGTGAAAATGCAACGATAGAGACTCTCTTGGAGAGTACCGTTTTGTAGCTGAAAACTTGCTCTATCCAACGGTGTACTTGTTTCACCTGTAACTCTTGTAGTTTCTATGGATATAAATAGGAGGCATTACTTTCAGAGCACTCCGTACGAGCTAGAGGCGTCACAAGGTCAATTTCCGAAGCTTTCTGAAGTTTAACAGATTTGAATTCAGAGTTTTCCTTCTCTTAGACTAGTTATCATTACCAAGGCTGAAGAACCCACTCTGTCCTACTATTTACTCATAGTGATGTGAAAATGGAATATGTGAATGTAAACAATCTTGTCCTGAATTTGAACTCGTTTCATCGGGCCCATTCCCTATGCAATACCCATTACACTGCGCTATCATATATATATATATACATATATAATTTAATATACCAAGCGTGTTGGTAAATCCTCGCGGTGAGAAAAAACTCAGCAAATAGTTTGATTGTAAAAATATACTACCAAACATCAACTGGGGAGAAAAACATTTTTGGAAAAAAGAAAAGACCAAGATAGTCGTACCAACAAAAAATAATCTATTGGTACAGTATTTGGCCAAAAGAAAAAACAATTTATATGTATATATATGTATATAAGATATATATATATATATATATTCATATAACCGCTAGGAGAATAGCTAATAAGTAAAAAGTGCTCAATACCTAAGTAGAGCAAATAATAAAGATAAATCTAATGAGTCAGACGAACCTACTTTAATTTCGCTTAATGCTCTTCAGTGGTAAGATCTGATCTTAGCCCTGAAGAGCATTAAGCGAAACTAATAGTAGGTTCGTCTGACTCATTAGATTTATCTTTATATATATATATATATATATATATATATATATATTTCACACATCCACCATACACTTAACATTTTTCATTTTTCTCCCTTACAAAATTTATTTTGCATTGTCCTGATGATGGTTTATCACAAACCGTAATACTTAAATACACACACACACACACACACATATATATATATATATATATATATATATATATATATATATATATATATATATATTTAATGGCATATCAAGCCACGCGGGTTATTTAATGCTAAATCTTATATATATATATATATATATATATATATATATATGAGAAGTAAATACACAAGCGATGTGTTTTGATATGGCTTTTTTTTAGCCGACAATTTTTGGGAGAATATGTGCTTAATTGAAGTCGTACCTAATTTTGAAAGTTAATTAATTCATAATTAATTAATTAGGCGGGCATACCTAATTAATTAATTATTAATTAATTAACTTTCAAAATTAGGTACGACTTCAATTAAGCACATATTCTCCCAAAAATTGTCGGCTAAAAAGAGCCATATCATAAACACATCGTTTGTGTATTTACTTCTCATACTGTCGTGTAGAAAAAGTCACTATAAGAGGAATAAAAACCTACTTCTAAACAAAACGAAAAATCTAAGAAAGTCCGGTTGGTGTAGGGGTTACGATGCTCGCCTGAATGCTTGACAGTCAGGGTTCGAATCACGCACAAGGCGGTCTTCCTGTCTATAGCTCTGCTGATGAGACCTAATAGGCCGAAATGTACATACAGAGATTGATTTTTCTCGATTTGTTTAGCCTTACATTTTAAATAGGTATGCCCGCCTAATTAATTAATTATTATTAATCAACTTTCAAAATTAGGTACGACTTCAATTAAGCACATATTCTCCCAATATATATATATATATATATATATATATTATATATATATATATATGGTTGGTTGGTATATATATATATATATATATATATATATATATATATATTATATCAGTCATATGGAAATCCGATCTCCCGACAAGCTAAAGAGACGTTTCTTCCAGGCTGTGGTTGTGTCGGTACTGCTATATGGCTGTACCACCTGGACCCTAACAAAGCGCCTTGAAAATAAGCTAGATGGGAGCTGCACCAAAATGCTGCGAGCGGTCCTGAATAAGTCGTGGAAGCAGCACCCCACAAAAAAGCAACTGTATGACCACCTGCCCCCCATCTCACAAACCATACGAGTAAGACGGGCTAGGCATGCGGGGAACTGCTGGAGAAGCAAGGACGAGCTCGTAAGCGACGTACTACTGTGGAAGCCAGCACATGGGCATGCTAATGTGGGCCGCCCAGCCAGGACCTACATTGACCAACTATGTATGGATGCTGGCCGCAGCGCAGAGGAGCTACCAGAGTCGATGAATGATAGGGAAGGCTGGCGAGAGATAGTTATGGATATCCGTGC
>CM042164.1:8071201-8073701 GCA_023376005.1 Doryteuthis pealeii | reverse complement strand
TTATGAGGAAGTGCGTCCCGGTCTCCTGCCTCAAAAATTGCTACGAGGTGACTATCAAAATAACAACCCCAGCTCGTCGTAATTCTTGTTTATTTATCGTAATTTGTCGTAATTCTTGTTTATTTATCGTAATTTGTCGTAATTCTTGTTTAGATATGAAGATGGATATATAGTTTGGAATAGACTGAGATAGATAGATAGATAGATAGATAAACAAACAAAATAATATAGATAGATATGAACAAATGGAGATAGATATTTTCGAAAGTAAAGAGGTCGCTCGAATGAGTGAATGTATCCACTCGACAGTGTGAAAATATCCACTTGAGAGAGTGAAAACTGCCAATTTTTTGTCGTAATTCTTGTTTATTTAAACTAAAAACAAGACATTAAACAAACATGAATAAAAAAATATTAGTATTTAAAGTAATATAGATAAATTGAACAAATTGAGATAGATAGATAGATAGATAGATAGATATGAAGATGGATAGTTTTGAATAGACTGAGCTGGGTCGTTATTTTAATAGTCACCGGGTAGCAATTTTTGAGGCAGGAGACCGGGACGCACTTCCTCATAAATTACCCCCAATTTTTTAAACACATTTATTATTTTTTCTATTTAACCCATAGATGGGACACTAACAGGTACTACCACGCCGGTTCAGAGTAGACCCGGGATTAATGGTGATGGAGGGGTACTCCACAATCCCCAGAGCTTAAGAACTGGAACTTCAACATCAGATAGAATTTAACGTCATACCCAGGGCATTAGGTTCCTCAGGCCCCACTTCTATACATATATGATAAAAGTATTAAGGGTTTGCCACAGGGTTGGGACAATCATATAGGTGCTAGGAATTGACATGACCAGTCGATTGATTGGAGAAACCACCGTGTTGTTTAGAAATGACACTTTGCTCGTTACCTGTTGGCATAAAATTCGAATGTGTATTTGAAGACATTTGATATCCCAACGGGATGTGTTTAAAAATAGAATATGAATATATATATATATCTTATTATAATGGAGATTGTGGGTTTGTCTGTCTGTAACCGAAACTATATTACTATACAAGTCACAATTCCTTTAGTTATTTACATCATATTCTCCATGAATTTTATTTTTATCTAAACCTCAATTATTAATAAAATTGTCTTACATTATTAATACTGTTAACTATGTCTACATACTGACAACATGCAATTATATTTATATGTACAACAAAATAGCGGATTACAGTGTGAACGGGAAGGCTAATTTGCATATTAATATAAAAAAATCGAATTTAATAAATATGTGCTTAGTATTATTGATTTCCAACTGTTTGGTTTTATTTTAATGAATATAAGCAAAAATCTCTTCAATGAATCTTAAATGAAATCCATTAACAAGATAAAATAACTGTCATTTTATTCTTTACTTCCTCTTATAACTAAATACTTAAATTAGAAAAAATAACAATGAAAGACGAGAGTGATGGAAGAGTAAGTTTCAGTTGTTCCATTTTTTATTATACTCCCTCTGTTTCAAATCTTTTATTATACTCCCTCTGTTTCAAATCTTTTTATCTGTATTCTTATTTAGTTTCATTAGCCTTTCTAATTTAATACAATATTGTATTACATTAAAACTTAAATACTTGCACCCGGAGGGTGCATATATTTGCTAGTATATATTATAAATTATATATTATATATAAATATATATATATATCATAAATTATATAATATATATATATATATGTATATATATATATATATATATATATATATATATATATACTTAGAGAGAGAGAGAGAGAGATGTGAACACGCCGCGATTTAGATAGATAGATAGATAGATAGATAGAAATTAAATGATAAGAATATCACAGTGGTGAATTAAATTTCACTCGCGAGGGAATGTATGAAATAAGCGAATACTAAAGTTTTGTTGCACAAATCATCCCTGATATATATATACCAAAAAAACTTACAACTTGTAAATTCCTATACAAAATATTGTTGTTCAACATAACCAAATAATGATGTTAAGTCTAGTATTATGAATTATCACCATTTTTCTGACTTTTCAGTGTTGACTCGAAAAGGGAATTCAGATTTTAAACCGGGATTAAGGATATTTTATCAATAGATACAAATTCTTTCACATATGTAAAACAAATACACAAACAGATATGTATATATATATTTTGTATCCTAAAGAAACCCGATCGATTCATCATCGGTCGCCGTTTAGCCTAAGTAAGGGCCAAAGAGGAGTGTCGCAATTCATAGACTGTTCAGACACCAGGAAATTCACCCTTGCAAGCCCTATATATATTTCCTCCTCGTATTATTCGTTAAAAAGAAACTGAAATCAACAGATGATGTTGTAAACCCCTTTACTTCTTTCTTACTCTATTCTTCTGGCCGTCTTGGATCTTATAACATCTTGTCTTGGTCTGGAATCTTCTAAGGTTTGACTTTCTTGGGGACTCCGTGTCTGGTCTTCTAT
>CM042164.1:8033701-8058701 GCA_023376005.1 Doryteuthis pealeii | reverse complement strand
TCATATTGTCGGATTAATTTCCTCACTGTATTTCCATATATGTATATATATATATATATATATATATATATATATATGTATATTAATTACTAAGGAAAGTTTGATAACAAAGTGGACATAATTCACACTGTTTATTTTAGCAATCAAAGTGCAGATCAACTCTGGCTGTTATGATTAAAATGCAACAGTAATAAGATGAAGTAAAACTAGCGAGAAAATAATTCTCATGTGTATGAAGTGATGATATGCATTAAGTTGAGATATATCAATACAAAGTGTTGAAATAAAGGCAACAACACTAACATGGAGTAAAACTATTAATAAAATAACAGTAATAATGAAGAGTGTATCAATCCAGAGTGTTGGGATAAAAAAGCAACACTAATAAGATGAAATCAAACTAGCAATAAAATAATACCAATAATGAAGTGTGTATCAACCCAGGGATAAAAAGCACACTTATAAGATGGAATCAAAACTAGTAATGAAATAATACCAATAATGAAGAGTGTACCAACCCAGGGATAAAAAGTACCACTAATAAGATGGAATCAAACTAGTAATAAAATAATAGTAATAATAAAGAGTGTATCGACCACGAAGTGTTGGGATTAAAATTCAACATTAATAAGATAGAACTAGTAAGAAAATAATAGTCAAACGGAAGAGTATAAACAATGCAGGCTATTGTGATAAAAAGCAACATTAATAAGATGAAACAAAATAGTCATGACATAATAGTAACAGGGAAGAGTGTATCTACCCAGAGTGTTGTGATAAAAAGCAACAATAATAAGATGGAATTAAACTAGTAAGAAAATTATAGTAATAATGATGTGTCTACTGACCCAGGTTGTTTTGATAAAAAGCAACATTATAAGATGAAGTAAAACTAGCAATAAAATAAAGAAGAGTGTATCAAATTTGAGTGCTGTGATAAAAAGCAACTGTAATAAGATGGATTATTTCAAAATAATGTATTTCATCTTAAAATAATTTTTTTTTTAAATAACTTGAAACTTTGCCAGCCGTCTTTCTCTAATCTAAGTTTCTCATAATTTTTTTTAAAATATCATTTCATCCTCCTTTTTTTAAAAAAGATTTCAGTTGCTTTTTTTTGTTTGGTTTTTGTCCACTTTTACTCTACAAGGTACTCTCTCTCCAAACAACCCATTTTTCTTTTAATGAAATTAGTAACTTGTGCTGCTATTAACATTTGTTTTTTTTTTTTTAAGCAGTAAGATGATCCATTTTGTGTTTTTGATATTTTAATCCATTTTATTGCAACGCTCGGAACTTTCTTCCGTTCCACCATCTTAAATCCCCATAATCTCATTCTATCACTTTTCCTCTCTTTTAAGGGCGTGATTAAATCTTTTAACAGGATATTATGATATGGCCAAAGTGTCCTCCCACACCTTTGATTTTGTCTACTAAGTTCAACATCTCTCTCTCTCTCTCTCTCTCTCTCTCTCTCTCTCTCTCTCTCTCTCTCTCTCTCTTTTCAGAGGGTTCAAATTGTCCTGTTGTGTTGAAAAATACCCAACCACCCAAGATTTTGTCTATAAAGCCAAGACATATCTTTCTTATCTTCTTTCAATAATTCTTTCTTTCTTTCTTTCTTTTTTTCTTTCTTTTTTCTTTTCCTCTTTCTTTCTTTCTTTCTCTCTCTCTCTTTCTTTCTTTTTCTCTCCTCTTCTTTTCTTTTTCAAGGGGGTGTTCAAAGCTTAGTGTCTTAATGTGGCTAGAATACTCTACCCAACCCCCAAGATTCCCCCCTCTCTCTCTCTCTCTCTCTCTCTATATATATATATATATATATATATATATATATATATATATATATATATTCTGTTTCTCAATTATATTCTCATTTTTTTCTCTCCTATTTTTTCACTTTGCATACATTTTTTTTCAACTGCATACAGTGGTGAGGCTCCACTTCTGGAATCCCTCTTTCACTGCCATTACTCCCAGTTCCACTCTGACTCAGAGTGTTAACACCTATCATGGTCCCACTCACCAGTCAAATAGATCCATTTGCCAATTTTAGTATTAGAGACACACTATATATATATATATATATATATATATATATCAAATCTTAATATCTAAAATGTTCTAACCACTACTTTAGATTTTATCTGTATTTACAAAAGTTTTTCATCTCTCTCTCTCTCTCTCTCTCTCTCTCTCTCTCTCTCTCTCTCTCTCTCTCTCTCTCTCTCTCTTCTCTCTCTCTGAGACTGAGTTTCAATTCCAGTATTTTAATGGGCCCAAAATGATCTACCTTCCATCTTGATTTTTGTCAGTATGACAAAATCAAAACTCTCTCTCTCTCTCTCTCTCTCTCTCTCTCTCTCTCTCTCTCTCTCTCTCTCTCTCTTCTCTCTCTCTCTCATCTTATCATCTTTGTTTTCTTTTGAGACTGTGTTCAAGTCCCAGTTTTTTTAATGTGGCCAAAATGGCCTACCTTCCATCTTGACTTTTGTCAGTACGACAAAATCAAAACTCTCTCTCTCTCTCTCTCTCTCTCTCTCTCTCTCTCTCTCTCTCTCTCTCTCTCTCTCTCTCTATATATATATATATATATATATATATATATCTTTTTCTTATATCATCTCTGTTCTCTTTGAGACTGTGTTCAAGTCCCAGTTTTATTAATGTAGTCCAAAATGGCCTACCTTCCATATAAGATTTTGTCAGTACTTAAGGTCAAAAACATTTCTCTCTTTCTCTTCTCTTTTTGTCTGTCTCTCCTCTTCTTAACTGAGAGTGTGGTCTAGTTTTATGATTTGAATGTGACCCTAAACTCAGCATCATACACACCACTCCCTACTTTGAGTTCCACTGCTTTTTTTATATTATTTTTTATTTTGTTTTTACCTGTTTTATCCTTTTTTTAATATATTTTTTTTGATGGTTGGGAGGAAAAGCCCATCATTTTTTTTTTATGTTTTTTAATCTATTTCAATTTTGATTTATCTATTTTTTTAAAAAACATATCCAACCCTTCATGTCATTTCTCAGGAGAATCAGTATTACTTGGCTGCGCCCAACTCCTCTCCTAGTAAAGGGCGACATTACATAATGTTTTAGATGTATTATGACTTGAATATTAGCAGAATTAAATTGCCCTCTCCAAATGCTGAGATTGGGTATACCCTTACATAGGGGTCACCATTTGTACAGGAGTTATTATTTGGCTTACATGCTATTGTAGACCTGAAATCATTAGTTGTGGTTAGCATTTTTGTAGAGGTAATGAACATAAAAGTTTATGAGAGGCTTACATATTTGAGAAGAGGTCTTTTCATCATCATCATCATCATCATCATGTCATGCCGGTAGCACAGATATCATGAAAATCTCTTGCCAACCGCCCCTATCACTCATTGCCATTGGGAGATCCTCTGTGCAGCATCCACTATCCACACAGAGCTGATCAATATATGTCTTTGTTTGATAACCCATACTGGCATGCTCATGTGCTGGTTTCCAAAAGAGAACGCCACCTATGAGTTCCTCCCTGCTTTTTCAGCAGTGTCCAGTGTTCATCTTACTCTGATGGTTCGTGGGATATGGGGCAAGTGTTTTCTTGTGGAGTGTTGTTTCCGCAACTTGTTTAAGATTTAACCTGCAACCTAGAGATAACTCTCACTTAAAACTGTCTTAACCCAACAATTGCCAACAACGTCCAATTGGATTGTTCAATTGGAATTCGAGAAAGCTCCCAAGTCCGACAAGAAATACCTGACAAAGGCCGGAGGGTACATTGGCCAAAACGTTGTACAGATAATAATAAAGATGAGGACAATAGTCCGAATAATCTAAAAAATACTAGATTCATTAAGTTGAAATCTTTGTATGTCGGTAACAGCAGTTATGTCCAGATATGAAAAGTGCTCAATAGTCTCAAAATATCATTAGAATGATATTTTTATTTTAATTAATTACTATAAATTTGTATATAGGTATTTGCCTCATACCCACTTGTATGGGCGTTTTTAACGTGGGCCCACCCACAAGCCGAAGCTCATGGTGGGAAAGAACAAAAATTGTTGATCCCTTCGGCATTCCCCTCAAGGGGGCACCTCAGGCACTGGTCAATAAACCAGCCCTGCCCCTTTAATTCAAGGGGGCAGGTATTGCCTGGGGGATAGCCCCTGGATCGACGCTATTAACTTGTAAAGATCCAGGGCCGAAGCCACCGGACCCCTGGCGTTGGCCAGATTTACATATAAATTTGTGTATAGAAGATTAAATATTATAGATTAATATCATTTTAACGACCTCACAGTGGGCTAGATGGGTCGTTTCATGAACATTTGGATTGAACATTGTGATTTCTGTCAGAAGATATGATAAAGCTTACAATGGGGCACCTGTTTATGGGCCAGAATTTCACCAGGAATCTATTTTATGATGTTTAAATAGTCCTATGTTGGAAAGAATTTGATATATTTATTAGACTTTTGGCATACATATAAAAGTACAAAAAAATTTTGAATTTATATATATATATATATATATATATATATATATATATAGAGTTTTGTAATGTTTCGCGTATGCCTAGCATATTAGTGTTATAAAATTAAAGTAAAAACTCTGTTTTGTAGGCAGAAAAAATTTCATCTCCAAGATAAAAAATAAACTAGTGTTTAAGAAATACTTTATCCTTAGAATTGCAAACCATCTTCCAAAATAAAAATGATTTGCAACTTGCAAACCATCTTCCAATAAAAATCATTAACTTAAAAAAATATAACATTATCGATTTTAATTTTTAATTTACGACACACACTTATCTAAAACTAGTTACTTTGGGGGTGTGCTAATAGCAAATGGCAGTATCAATCAGGTTGGAGGTGCGTGGTCAAATGGTTAGAGTTGTAGCAAATGGACTCGTCGACCTGAGTTCAAATCTGGATAAGCTACAGTTCACATAGCCCTCATACCCTTGGAAAGATATGAATCCAACTACTCTCCCTCCAACTATGGGTAAATAGTAGGCAAACTGGGCTCTTAAACCTCAGTTTGGCAACCAGTCTAAGAGAAGGAAAACTGTGAATTCAAATCTGTTAAACTCCACTTGGGTGGTCACTACTAGAATAGGCTCAGTGTGGGTCTGGTTATCTAGGAGAAGAAAACTCTGAATTCAAATATGTTAAACTCCACTTGGGGTGGTCACTACTAGAATAGGCTCAGTCCTGATTAGTAACCTATTCCACTAATTTAAATTTAATTTTAAAACTGATTTAACAAACTAAATAAAATGAATACACAATCCTTGATTTGGATTTTTCTTCTAACAATGGAATTATACATCTTATTATAATGGAGATTGTGTGTTTTTCTATCTGTAACCGAAACTAAATCACTACTCAAGTCACAATTCCCTTAGTAATTGACGTCACATTCACCATGAATTTATCCTTATTTTAACATCAATTATTAATAAAATTGTTTTACATTATTTATACTGTTAACCATATCTACATACTAATAACATGCAATTGTATTTATATATACAACAAAATAGCGCTTTACAGAGTGAACGGGAAGGCTAATTTGCATATTGATATTAAAAATGTAATTTTAATAAATATGTGCTTAGTATTATTGATTTCTAACTGTTTGGTTTTATTTTAATGAATATAAGCAAAAATCTCTTCAATGAATCTTAAAAGAAATCCATTAACAAGAAAAAATAACTGTCATTTCATTCTTTACTTCCTCTTTTAACTAAATACTTAAATTAGAAAAAATAACAATGAAAGACGAGAGTGATGGAAGAGTAAATTTCAGTAGTTCTATTTTTTGATTATATCCCCCTCTGTTTCAAATCTTTTTATCTGCATTCTTATTTAGTTTCATTAGCGTTTCTAATCTAATACGATATTTCATTACATTAAAACTTAAATACTTGCACCCGGAGGGTGCATATATTTGCTAGTATCCTTAACATACATTTATAGTTTCTAGTAACTATTTATTATACAAATAATTTACTGTTATATCAAACACTGATAATTTTCAAATATTTCTATTTGTTCCATAGATGGGACTCTACCACTTTCAACAAAGAGGTACATAACAAAATACAGACTGTTTTGTCTGAGCAACATTTAATAACAATACTAATACAAAACATCTAGGACGAAGGACCTAAGGGAAAGTGTCTTTGTAGTTAATCTAGAGTAAGCTGGGTAATAAATTGATCACGGTACAACATTATTATATAAACATATAATTATTTTATCATTTAATTTTAAAATAAAAGGAATAGTGAAAATGTTCTACAAGTGTAAAAAAACAATGTCATTTTATTTCTAAAGGTATATTTTTAATCATGGCAAACAATAAATATTAAAATATTAAATCAAAACAAAAAATATTAAAGTAATAGAATAATTTTTACTTTAAATATACGCTCCGACATTTGGGGCGCTGGTGATTGTCGTCAGTGATGTAATCTGCAGGGTTCATTGGGAAGTTTCGGGTCTTCCAACATCAGACTTCCCTTGCCCTGCTGACCCTATCAGAGGTGATCAAGCTCTGGTACAACCACCAACAATAGCCGCTAAAAGACGCTTGACAATGTGTCAAACTAAGATTTGTAAATACAGTATCGCCCATAAATAAGTGACCTTGTGTCAAACTTTAAATACACGCTCCTACATTTGGGGCGCTGGTGATTGTCGTCAGTGATGTAATCCGCAGGGTTCATTGGGAAGTTTCGGGTCTTCCAACATCAGACTTCCCTCGCCCTGCTGACCCTATCAGAGGTGATCAAGCTCTGGTACAACCACCAACAATATCAGAGGATGATCAACCGTCCTCAACACTCACGGCACACTCATGGAAGCTTCACAGTATACTAGTGTGCTGAGGCACACTGGTTGAAAAACTCTGATCTTGAGGATACTAAATGGAGAATAGAAGTATTCTTACTGTATAGTAAGTGTATACTGTATATGGTATTTCTTTATTTTAATCTAGTTTAAAAGCCCCACCCCCTATCAGGCTGCAATTGGGCTGGCTCCTGTGGAACACTTCATGAATTAGATACATTTTAAATCTTATTAAACTTGAACAATATTTTTCAAATAACATTTTTCATGAAAGCAGTGATATCAATTTTCTATTTGGAATTCATTTCTAAATGGCATCATAAACAACACTTTTAGTTTTCCCATTTTAGGTCAGCACAAATAGTTATGTGATAGGCAACAATAAACTACTACTTATTTATGTACTAGCTGCAGTACCCGGTAATGCCCGGGAAATTTGAGATTATTGGCAGTTCCATACTGGATATTCAATAGCAACCTTTGCGAGGTGTATTTATGACACTGGTTATGCACAGACTGATAGAAATTGCAATTTATGTATTGCTGTTGTAAAGACACAACCGGTGCGTATAACTTCAGTGGAGTCATAGGTGTAGAAAGAGCTACGTACATAAATGGGTACAGGCCTATAGTTGGGAGGCAAGGCCCCCCCCAAGCCTTAATGGACAGAGACACAACTTGTCTAGTGCATCTTTGTGGATGTCAAAAGAAAGAGAGCTAGTTTTTCCCCGGGCTGCATTTAAACAGCCATGGTATGTATGCCCTCTAGTGACAAACCCTGGCAGCAAGGGAAGATAACATTTTTCGAAAATCAACCACATCCCAACAAGGGTAGACAATCGCTACTGCAGTATCATGTTACATATTAATTAAGTTTGTAATCATTTGGTTTGATTTTGTTTTACGGCATATCAACCTCAATGGGTCATTTAATGCCGATAAAGTTTTGAAATAAATCAATTCTTAATGGAGAATACAATTTTGTTTATCAACTCATGTTTTTCTATTTAACCCATAGATGGGACTTAATTAAGTTTGTAAGCATTTTAAGCATTTTGTTTTTAGTAATAATATCAATGTTTCAAGAGACAATGTATTAATATAGTTCAAAATCATTTTAAACAGGTAAACAATTCATAATTAGTTACAAAATTAAATATTTTAAGAGCCTGTTTATTAATAAACTTTGCTATCATTTCAAACAGTTAAACACTACATATTTAGTTGCAATATAAATGTTTTAAGAGCCAATGTATTAATATTGTTAAAAATCATTTTAAACGGGTAAACACTACATACTTAGTTACAAAATTAAATGTTTTAAGAGCCATATATTAATAAAATTGCAATCATTTTAAACAGTTAAACACTACATATTAAGCTGCAATATCAATGTTTTAAGAGCCAATATGTTAATATAGTTCAAAATCATTTTAAACAGGTAAACACTTCATACTTAGTTACAAAATCAATGTTTTAAGAGTCAATCTATCACTATAGTGTAACAATGTTTTCAAACATTATCTCAACCATATCTCTTTGCTAATTGATGGGACCATAACAGGTGTTGCCACATTTGGTCTGAGTGGATCTTGGAAGTAATGGCAATGAAGGTTTAATCTAGAAGTGGAGGCTGGACACTGGAGGCAGTTCAGTATCATAGCCAGGATAATCTTTATATTGGGTGAGATTAGTACATTATGAGGGATAGTCAAAAAGTAATGCCATTTTGTTTAGGACAGGTATAATTACCAACACGGTAACATGTATCATACATAGAAATGAAGCCGATCCTCTGTGGATCACATCCCTACTTCTCCACTTAGGTGAGTCAAAAAGTAATGCCATTTTGTTTAGGACAGGTATAATTACCAACACAGGAACATGTATCATACATAAAAATGAAGCTGGTCCTCTGTGGATTACATCTCTACTTCTCCACATAAGAGAGTCAAAAAGTAATACCATTTTGTTTAGGACAGGTATAATTATGAACACAGGAATATGTATCATACATAAAAATGAAGATGATCCTCTGTAGATCACATCCCTACTTCTCCACATATTCACCGTTTCTCTCAATAGCAAAGTTCCACTTTTGAATGAGAGCATGTATCTCTGCCCCATAAAATTCTGTTGACTGTTCTTTGAGCCACTTCTTCACGATAGATTTCACTTCCTCGTCACTGGAATAATATTTGCCTCTCAAACCCTCTTTCGTGGGACCGAAGAGATGATAGTCTGAAGGCGCTAAATCTAGTGAGTATGGAGGATGCAGTAAAGTTGTCCACCTGAATAAGGCGAGTGGGGAAAAGTATTTTCTAGTACATGAAAACCCCCAAAGGAAAAAGCCCAATTTCGCTTTGGTAAGCCGATTCTGTGTTTTGGGAGATACCTGTTGATATTGCACAAGCACAAGCGCAGAACAAAGGAACAATGAGGCAGGAGAAAATAAGCAGGGGAGAAGTGACGAAGAATGAGTGAAGCGAAGAGGAACAAATATACAGAGATGGAGACAGGTTAAAGGGAAAACTATGGAATAAGAGAGAACGAGCGAGTAAAGAGAAAATTAAAAGGATAACGAAGGGAAAAAGGAGACAGATGGATTAATTAACGAAAGAGAGAAAAAAACAAGTACAGAAGCGGAGAAGGAAAGAAAACACGAAAAAGAGACAGACACAGGTTGTACCAAATTCATTATTTATTTTCATTTTTAAATCATTTGCTGTTCTATTTTTTCAAATAAATCAGTGACTCTCAATCGAAATGACAGTTGACAGGTCTGATAAAATGCATTTGTGGGCCGGATCTGGCCCCTGATTTAAACAAAGAGGTACTTTTGAGTGTTCGCTTTTTTGTATCTTCAGTTTTATACTTTCGTGCTTCAAAAAATCCAATACATTTATCTTTATACTAGCAGTAGCTACCCAGCTTCGCCTGGGTACAGAGCAATTTTTAAAAAGTTAGTCCCACAGATCCATTATTACTGAATCATGAGTTTAATCCTTGTAGGATGACCAATTTAAATCCCTATGTAAAAAAATAGACCTTGCATTGATCCAGCTACTCTGAGTGTTGAGTTATTTGCTGAGCTAATTTCAAGGCACACATTGTCATTCAGAAGGGGGACATAGTCGATCGGCAAGTTGGGTTTTACTCGTCAGATTCTTGCTCTAAGCCTTGTTAGGATCTCAATGTAGACCTTAGTTTTATAAAAACCACTCTTCCAGTTTTTGTCCACCTACATGGGTATGGACCTATCTGGTTTTGTATTTGGACTGATTGTCCAATTTCTAACTCTCTGAGTGGGCGACTGTGTGGATTATAATAATTTTCATTTGTAATCTGCCTTTTTGCCATTGCCATCTCTCTATACCGACTGATTTCACTCCACCGTTTGTGAATTCGGTATTTCTCTTGAAGGGCTGGAAGGTGATCCTTTATCACTCGGCCGTACAGCATCATTGCTGGGGACATGTCCAAGCCTTGGACGCGGGTGTTCCGGTGCATTAATAAGGACATAGCTGCACAATCCTCGCACAAATAGCCATAGCTGTCAATATTATCCGCTAACACAGATGCAGGTTGTACCAAATTCATTATTTATTTTCATTTTTAAATCATTTGCTGTTCCATTTTCTCAAAGCCTTGTTAGGATCTATTGAGAATTCTGAGGTATGGGGTTTATCGTCCTTGTCTACGAGCCTCTGTTTCGAACCAACCAATCACGAGCCAGCATATTTTGGCGGCAAAGCCGAATAGGCAAACTCGCCCTCTTCTGATCCAGCTTTCAAAGGGAACAGACCTAAAAAAAGGGTCGTTCCTCTTCCTCAACAATCAGCATCAGAGTCAGACGTCAAAATAGAAGTCTATCACATCCGAATTATCAGAGGGCCGTAGCTAGGGCTCCGATAATACCCTATCTCAGGACTCAGTTAAGTGACAAATTATAAACATTTGTGCAGACGAACTATAGTTTGCAATCCTACTGTTTTATGTAATACTTTAAATATACACTCCTACATTTGGGGCGCTGGTGATTGTCGTCAGTGATGTAATCCCTAATACAAGTCTTTTATTCTTATTTCTAGTTGTTTGGTTATTTCTTTAACTCTTAACCTGTCTGCCACACTCGTGGTTAACTCCATATTAGCAAACTTGGAGCACAGTCATATCTTCGTGTTTTGTTATTCTTTATAGATCTCAATGTAGTAGGCCTTAGTTTTATAAAAAAAACTTTAAAAGAAATAATGAAAATGGCATTACTTTTTGACTCTCCCTCGTAAATAAATGAACCTTTTTAAAAAGTCAAGGGTCATTACAAGACAATTATATACAGGACACGGCTCCATGTATCAAAGGATCATTATATTATTTTTTATTCCTCATGAGAAAACCAGTGGTTATCTCTAAGAGGTCAAGAGACAACAAGACACCTGTATACTAGATTATATTCATTTTGCAGCATGAGGAATCCTGTGGTTATCATTGGGGGCGTCAAGAGACAACAAGTCATCTTAGATAACCAGCAGTCTCCTCTGTATGCTATATTCATTTTCATTTTGCAACATGAGGAATCAGTTGGTTATCTCAGGGGTGAGATCAAGTGACAATAAGTCACCTCTGATTAACAGCAATCTCTATGTGCTTTGTATTATCATTTTTATTATGAGGGATCTGGTGGTTATCTGGGGGGGGGTCAAGAGACAACAAGTCATCTTAGATGACCAGCAGTCTCCTCTGTATGCTAGATGATTTTCAAGGGTAATCCGGCGGTTATCTCAAGGGGGAGGGTCAAGTGACAATAAGTCATCTTAGATGACCAGCAGTCTCCTCTGTATGCTAGATGATTTTCAAGGGGAATCTGGCGGTTATCTCAAGGGGGAGGGTCAAGTGACAATAGGTCATCTTAGATGACCAGCAGTCTCCTCTGTATGCTAGATGATTTTCAAGGGGAATCTGGCGGTTATCTCAAGGGGGAGGGTCATGTGACAATAGGTCATCTTAGATGACCAGCAGTCTCCTCTGTATGCTAGATGATTTTCAAGGGAAATCCGGTGGTTATATCAAGGGGGAAGGGTCAAGTGACAATAAGTCATCTTAGATGACCAGCAGTCTCCCCTGTATGCTAGATGATTTTCAAGGGGAATCCGGTGGTTATCTCAAGGGGGAGGGTCAAGTGACAATAAGTCATCTTTGATTAAAAGCAATCTCCTCTGTGCTTTATATTATTATTTTTATTCCCTACAAAGAATCCTGTGGTTATCTCTGGGATGGGGGTAAAGGGACAACAAATCTTATAACCATCTCCCTCCTCTATATGCGAGATTATTTTCATTTTGCAGCAAGAGAAACCTGGTGGTTAACTCTTGGGGATCAAGGGGCAATAAGTCATCTCTGATTAACAACAATATCCTCTATGCTATATTATCATTTTTAATCCCACGAGGAATCTGGTGGTTATCACTCGGGGTGGGGGGGGGGTCAAGGGATAACAATCATCCTAGATAACCGGCAGTTTTTCTGTATGCTAGATTTCTTTCCATTTTGCAGCGTGAAGAATCCAGTGGTTATCTCTGGTGGGGATCAAGAGACAACAAGTCATCTTAGATAACCAGCAGTTTCTTCTGTATGCTAGATAATTTTTGCAGCATGAGGAATCTGGTGGTTATCTTGTGGAGGTCAAGTGACAATAAGTCATCTCTGATTAACAGCAATCTCTGTGTGCTTTATATTATCATTTTTATTCACCACGAGGAAACCGGTGGTTATCTCTAGGGGGTCAAGGGACAACAAATCATCTCAAATCACCAGGAGGTCAAGTGACAATAAGTCATCTCTGATTAACAGCAATCTCTGTGTGCTTTATATTATCATTTTTTATTCACCACGAGGAAACCGGTGGTTATCTCTAGGGGGTCAAGGGACAACAAATCATCTCAGATCACCAGGAGGTCAAGTGACAATAAGTCATCTCTGATTAACAGCAATCTCTGTGTGCTTCATATTATCATTTTTTATTCACCACGGGGAAACCGGTGGTTATCTCTGGGAGGGTCAAGGGACAACAAGTCATCATAGATAACCAGCAGTTTCCACTGTATGCGATATTTATTTTCATTTTGCAACATGAGGAATCAGTAGGTTATCTCAAGGGTGTGGGATCAAGTGACAACAAGTCATCTCTGATTAACAGCAATCTCTGTGTGTTTTATATTATCATTTTTATTTCCCACAAGGAAACCGGTGGTTATCTCTAGGGGGTCAAGGGACAACAAATCATCTCAGATCACCAGGAGGTCAAGTGACAATAAGTCATCTCTGATTAACAGCAATCTCTGTGTTCTTCATATTATCATGTTTATTTCCCACAAGGAAACCGGTGGTTATCTCTGGGAGGGTCAAGGGACAACAAGTCATCATAGATAACCAGCAGTTTCCACCGATATTTATTTTCATTTTGCAACATAAAGAATCAGTAGGTTATCTCAAGGGTGCGGGATCAAGTGACAACAAGTCATCTCTGATTAACAGCAGCAATCTCTGTGTGCTTCGTACTATCATTTTTATTTCCCACAAGGAAACCGGTGGTTATCTCTAGGGGGTGAAGGGACAACAAATCATCTCAGATCACCAGGAGGTCAAGTGACAATAAGTCATCTCTGATTAACAGCAATCCCTGTGTGTTTCATATTATCATTTTTATTTCCCACAAGGAAACCGGTGGTTATCTTTAGGGGGGTCAAGGGACAACAAATCATCTCAGATCACCAGCACTCTTTCTATTCTATATTATCATTTCCATTCTACAACATGAGGAAAAAACAGAGGCTATCACTAGGTCTCAAGTGACAACAAGTCATCTCTGATTAACAGCAAACTTTGTATTTTAGTGCAGTGTTTCGGAGCATTTTTTGGGGGCGTAGGACCCCTTTAACCCAATGTGAGTTCTTTGTGCCCCCCCCCCCCCACCAACTCATGATAACTTGATATTCCCCCCCCCCGCTCATCTGTTAATACATCAAGGGAAGTAAGAATATTAAAAAATGTAGTTTCGATTGTATTGAGAATTCTGGGGTATGGGGGTTATCATCCTTTGTCAGGGAGCCTCTGTTTCAAACCAACCAATCGTGAGCCAGCATACTTTGGCGGCAAAGCCGAATAAGCAAATTCATGCCACCTCTTCTGATCCAGCTAACACCGGAGACAGACCTAAAAAAGGGTCTCTCCACCTTTTCTTCTTCAACCAGAATCGGAGTCGGACGCAAAACAGAAGTCCATCATATCCGAACGGAACAGAGGGCCGTAGCAAGGTCTCCGTTAAGACCCCATATCTCAGGATACACCAGATAAGTGACAAATTATCATTTGCGCAAACGAACTAAAGTCTGCAACCTTTGTTATTCTGTAATACATGTCTTTTATTCAATTCTAGTTGTTCATTTTATTTCTTTGACTCTTAACCTGTCTGCCACAGTCGTGGTTAACTCCATACTTCAAACCTTGGAGTACTGCCGTTAGTGCCCTCTTTTCTTTATAATTGTACTATGGCTTTTGTATACCCTCTTGTTACTTTCTTCAACTATCTTCTAACTTCTATCCTGATTTGGTCAATCTTTGAACTGGTGGTGTTTAACTCTTAAATTATTTTAGTAACAGAATGGTGAATACATGGAATAAACTACCTTCATCAGTAGTGAATGCCCCATCTCTAAACTCCTTCAAGGCAAAGTTGGATAATCTGTGGAATGATTATAAATATTATGTGGAATTAAGATGAATATTTATAAGGAACAGCTGACAGGTCTCAGACCTAATATACTAGTAGTAAGGGATGATTCTATATGTGATATATAAGACACACCGTATATCATTGTATGATCCAGTATGTACAAATACAGTGAATCTTTAAATCACTACAGAGAGCTCAATGTATAATAACTTTTTAGATTATATACAGAGCAATATTTATATATATATATATATATATAATTTTGTCACAATGCAAGTGAAAAGAAAAATTAGGTAACTATGATGTTGTTTGTTAACCTGTTACTTTATTCTTAATATTTTGGGATGAAAAATCCCATCATCAGAAGAATACTCGAACTGAAGTGGTCCTAGCAGTTGCTCAATTTGTTCTGTCTCGGGTCTTCCAAATTCTCTGTATGTGTGTGTGGTTGGGGGTGCTTGTTTATGTGTGTGTTTGTGTGTGTAATTGTGTGTGTGTGTGTGTGCGCGTGCGTGCTTATGTCTGTGTGTCTGATCATTTCTTTTTATTTTATTTTAATTATTATTCCAGAATTGATTTGCCTCTAAGTAAGGTTGTTTTTTTTTTGTTTTGTTTTTTTATTAACAGGATCATCTGATCTCTTTTTTTTATTGATGTGTGTCTGAGATTAACATTCCAGATATTGCTTGATTGTTTATGGGTGCGGGTGTGTAAATTTACGATTTACATTTTACAATAAATAAATATTTATGTTAGCAAAATGATTTTAGATTTTTTTAACATTTTAACTAATAATAAGTTTAACATTTTATTTTGAATAATAATTATTACTTACAAAATACCCCATAAATATATTTCAACTGCACCTCAATTTAAAGGGGCAGGGCTGGTTTTATTGTTCAGTGCCTGAGGTGCTTCAAAAGAAGAAAGCTGAAAAGATAACCATCACTTTTTCAATTTTTACCCAGCATGCAATGGTTATTCAAATTACACCGGAACTGTAGGGCGTAACTTGCAATCCTAGATTTGTCACACAGTCAATAGGAAGTCTTTTGTTATCCTTCTTTTGTTATTTTTCCGGAAAGTTTGTTTAACCCGGTCAAGCAGCAAGCCTTAGATGTTTATCACTTTTCTTCTTTCTTCTATCCAGACTTCTGTCTGGAACATCCTTTGTTTCTCAATTCCTTTGTCTTTTTGAATTTTTTTCGCGCCAAAAGAATTGAAACAATAGTTAATCTGCAACACTACATTGAAGTTTAAAAAATGCAATAAATAAATATTTATATCAGCAAAATGGTTTAGATTTTTTTAAACATTTTTAACTAAATAATAAGTTTAACATTTTATTTTAAATAATAATTATTAATTACAAAATACTCCATGAATATATTTCAACTGAACCTCAATTTAAAGGGGCAGGGCTGGTTTTATTGCTCAGTGCCTGAGGTGCTTCAAAAGAAGAATGCTGAAGAGATAGATGCACTCTTTAACAATGGCAACTGCATGAGCTTCGGTTTGTGAGTGGCTCCCCGCGTTAATCAGACTTTGTGTCATCTGACATGGTGGAATGTCAGTAAATAACTACTCCATATATATATATATTGTGGGTCCTAAATTTTTGTGGGCCCCTCATAGCCCCTTGTGGTGCCCCAATTTTCAAATTTGACTTATGTCCCATCAAAAAAATTTTATGGTCCCCAAGAGGACCATGAGGCCCCCGCAGAGCAGCCTTGTTCTAGAGTATGATTTTTTTACCCATGAGGATTAAGTGCCAGCAAGTCACTTCAAATCGCCAGCCATTATCTCTGTATTTATTATTCTTCCTATATCCATGAATCCCAGTGTTTTTCTTTTTTCTTCCTTCACAGAAGCTAAATGTAAACCCATTTCAATAGTTTCTTAGAAATGAATTACGCAGGATAGGTTACCAGGTAGGAGTTAGATGGCTTTAGTTGTTTCCTCAGATCATAAATAAAAACCATACAACCTATTTAGAAACTTTAGTTGGACCCATAAATTTTCCCGGGGACTCATTCAAAGCAAATATGTGTGTCCCAAGACGTAAAAAAATCAAAAAGCTATCAGCATCACTGGCCCTTCCATTCAGAAATTATTGCTAAAATGTTGCAAGAATTTTGTTTTGGATTCAGCCATTGCTTGGGGAACAAGTGACAACAAGTCCAGTGTTTTCATTGATCTGTATTTCGATCCTTATTTCATTCTGGATCACTGGATTCAAACCCCTGGAATTTCGGACTTCTCCAAGCTCTCTCTCTTATGGACACAGTTACTATTGCTGTAACTGTTACAGCATTCACCCTGGGTCGGCTTAACCAGCTTAGCCAGCCAACAAATTCACCTGTGATGAATTCATGGAAGGAGTAACAATGGAAAATAAAATTCATAAGCAGTCCCCAAACCCCTCATGCATATCCCGGCCAAGGAAAGGAGATGCCCTTGTTTGCTGCAGATTTTCCACAGACGCAGTGACAAGTACACCAAAGGCCATTGATTCCTGACAATGATGGAGACGCCCTTTCAATTTTCGCCAGAGCCCCTTTGGTCAGGTTGTGGTGCTAATACCACAGGGTGCCAGACCTGTACGCCTTGGGTGACCCTGCCAGATGGCATAGCTCTGATACTACCAGGTTTACCCAACCCTGTCATGATGAGTAGGAATTGTATTTTAGAAATAATATTCTAGATGGCCATTGAGCAAAGATCTTCTGCCACCCTTTTACAGGTCTTGTTTTGCTTCCTGAAGGGTGTCTAGCCACCCTCCTCACCAGACAAAATCTGTGGAGTTACTGGTTTAGTCACCGATGATCCAACTATGTGGATACAGTAGTAAACTTAGACAAATCAAGCAGTGATTACTTAGGGACTATCACTGAGAATCAAGTGACAGTAAGTCTCCCTAAGTTGCCAGCACTCTCCTCAGTATTCTCACTAACTTAAACATGACATATAGTGGTCTACACCATCAAAGTTCTTAGCTGGATATTTCATTTTTCAACTTTGCTAGTAGCTTTGAAAAACATTCCATATCTTCAAGTGAATATAGGCATCACAGTCACATTATCATTATTATACTCCTACCTAGCGAGTCTTTTGTACCAACTGATTTTATCATTGAAGTCTGAGTGACAGCTTTTTTTTACACTACTAGTACCTGGAGATTTTCACAAGAGGCTGAGAGACAGCAGGTCACTTCAGCTCACCAGGACTCTCCTAAGTATTCTAGCTGATCTCAGTAGTACTGTGGTTTGGCCTCTCTCAGTTCTTCTTTGGATTTCCAGTTACTCCAGTCTCTTTTCCAGGTTCTTGGGGATTGTTCCAAGTCCTCCTATGATGATTGATATGACTGTTACCTTCATATTCCAATTATTATTACTATTATTATTATTATTTTACCTCTTGTGAGTTTTCCATACCAACCGTAACTGATAGTTTTCACTGAAGTCACATGTGACAGCAATTCTCCTTGGGTCTGCAGGACCTTCCTAAGTATTCTAGCTGATTTTAAGATTGCTGTAGCCTGGATGGTCTCAATTCTTCCCCTGATCCCCAGTTCCCTCAGGGCACCAACTACAATTGGTATTGCTATCACACTCATATTCTAAAGCCCCTTTTTCAGCTCTCTAGCAAGGTCTAGGTATTTGTTTATCTTTCAGCTTTCTTTTATTTTAACTCTTTTCTTTTATTTTGACCATCAAAATTTATTTCTTTGCATAATTCCCAGTTGTGCCTAGTTTTGTATTCTCATTGCGCTAGTTTGCTACATTCACTTAATACGTGGTTTATGGTCTCATCTTTATTAGTAGGAAGCGAGTGGTGTAATGGTTAAAGTCATGGGAGATGGACCCGTCGACCTGAGTTCAAATCCTGGACATGGTAATTGCATTTCACTTAGCGCTAATACCCTTGGGAAAGGTATGAATCCTACTCTCCCTCCAGCTATGGGCATATAGTAAGGTAGACTGGGCTCTTTAACCTTGGTTAGGCAACCGGTCTAGGAGAAGGAAAACTCTGAATTCAAACCTGTTGAACTCCGCTTAAGAAATTGACCTTGTGTCACATCCTGCTCTTGCGGAGGAGTTGGTAAATATATATATAGTCTCATCTTTATCACCACACACTCTACATCTGGTGTTATGTTGTGTCTTATCAAATTTAGCTTTAGTATAATTTGTTCTTATCGCATTATTTTGTGCAGCAATTATTAGCGATTCCTTTTTTACTCTTATTATTATTATTATAAGGTTTTCACACCTGCCGTAGCCAGTGATTCACTGGATGGTCTTGATTCTTCATCTGATTACCAATTCACCCAAAATTCTTTTTCAGAGCTTTGGGGACCCGTTCCAAGGGCAACAATTACAATTTGCACAACCTTTAGTTTCATGTTCCACAGTTTCCTCAGTTCTCTAGCAAGGTCCAAGTATTTGTCTATCTTTTCACTTTCTTTCATTTTCACTTGGTGGTCAGCCGGTGTGGCAAAATCCGTGAGATGACAGGGTCTCTTCTTCTTGTCGATCAATACTAGGTCCTGTGTCCTGGCTGGGATTAGATGATCCGTCTGTACCTTGAAGTCCCACAGAATTTTATGCATCTCATTCTCCCGGACAGGTTCAGGCTTGTGTATATACCATTTAGTTGTACGGTGAAAATTGAATTTCTTGTACAATTCCTAGTGGATCACCTTTCCCACCCAGTCGTGCCTAGTCTTGTACTCTCTTTGTGCTAGTTTACTGCATTCACTTATTATGAGATTGACTGTTTCTTCTTTTTCCCCACACATTCTACACTTGCTATTCAGTTGATGGCATTTCACTGGAGTCTGAGTGACAACAAGTCTCCTTAGGTCTCCAGGACTCTTCTGAGTATTCTAGCCGATTGCAGCAGTGCAGTATTCTGGATGGTCTCAATTCTTCCTCTGATTTCTAGATCCTCCAGTCTTTTTTTCCAAGTTTATTGGTACCGTTCCAAGTGCACCAACTACAATTGGTATCACTTTAACTCTCATATTCCACACCTTTTTCAATTCTCTAGCAAGGTCCAGGTATTTATCCATCTTTTCTTTTTCCTTCAGCTTCACCCTGTGATCTGCTGGGATCACAAAGTCCATCAGTTGACACATTCTCTTTTTTTTTTGTTATTATTATTTACTCCTTTTGAGTTTTCAAATCAGCATTAGCTGATGGTCTTTCACTGGAGTCTGAGTGACAGCAAGTCTCCTCAGGTCTCCAAGACTCTTCTGAGTATTCTGACAGATTGCAGCAGTGCAGTGTTCTGAATGGTTTCAATTCTTCCTTGATTTCCAAACTTTCCAAACCCTTTTCCAATCCTTTTGGGACTGTTCCAAGTGCACCAACTACAATTGGTATCACTTTCACTTTCATATTCCATAACTTTTTCAGTTCTCTTGCAAGGTCCAGATATTTGTCCATTTTTTCATTTTCTTTTAGCTTTAATCTGTGATCTGCTGGAACTGCAAAATCCACCAGTTGACAAGTTCTTTCTTTTTTGTTAATCAACACTAGGTCTGGTCTTCTTGCTGGGATAAGGTGATCCGTTTTTATTTCAAAGTCCCAGAGAATTTTTTTGTTATTATTATTATTATTATTATTATTATTATCTAATGCATTTATATGTTCACTTAAGATATCTTATATTGAGGGTGGAGTGACAGCAAGTCTCCTCAGATCTCCATCTTCTTTCCCAGCATCTTTGCAGATCCCAACAATATCATTGTCATTAATCACAAACTGAACATTTACTATTATCTGTGTTATTCGGACTATTGTCCCCATCTTCATTGTTATTTGTACAACCTTTCGGCCGATATGCACTCCAGCCTTCTTCAGGTATTTCTTGTCGAACTCGGGAACCTTCTCGGAAACCTTCTTGGACTCAGGAACCTTCTTTTTGAACTCGGGAACTTTCTTGTCATAATCGGGAGTGATGGCTCCCGATGACAAGAAAGTTCCCGAGTTCGAAAAGAAGGTTCCTGAGTCAGAGAAGGTTTCCAAGTCCGACAAGAAATACCTGAAGAAGGCCGGAGGGCAATCGGCCAAAACGTTGTTCAAATAACAATGAAGATGGGGACAATAGTCCGAATAACACAGATAATACTAATCTTCAAGCCTCATCTCAAACATTCAGAGAAACTGAACATTTATTATTAAAATTTGTGAGTTTTGTTTTTTTTTCCCACCTGCTTTAACTTAGGGTTTACACTGGTGTCTGATCCCTTGGATTTTTCTAAGTATCCGAGCCAATTTTAACAGTGCTGTGGTTTGGATGATCTCAATACTTCCTCTGATCTCCACGTGACCAAGTCTCTTTTCCTAGGCATTTGGGGAACGTTCCAAGGGCTCCAACTAAAAGTGGTATCACCATCAACTTTTTATAATTATTTTCACTCCATTAGAGTTTTTCACACCCGCCTTAGCTGGTGGTTTACTGGAGGCTGAGTGACAGCAAGTCTCCTCAGGTCTCCAGGACTCTTCTGAGTATTCCAGCCGATCTCAACAGTACTGTAGTCAGGATGGTCTCAATTCTTCCTCTGATTTCCAGTTCATCTAGACTCTTTTCTAGACCCCGGGGGACCATCCTAGGGCACCAATTACAATTGGAACGATCTTCACCGCCATGTTCCACAGTTTTCTTAGTTCTCTGGCAAGGTCCAAGTATTTGTTTATATTTTTGATTTCTTTCACTTTCACTCGGTGATTGGCCGGGTCAGTATTATTATTATTATTATTATCATTATTATTGTTATTATTATTATTTCATATATTTATATGTTTATATGAAATATCTGGTAGCTAACAAAGGAGACTAAGTGACAGTAGGTCTTCTCATGTCTCCTGCATCTTTGTTAATATCTTTGCAAATCCAAGCACTTCTGTGGTCTTGAAAGCCTAAATCCTTCCACAAATTTTTAATTATAGTATTTTTTACACTCCTCCAAGTGCTCCATCTATTATGGGCAAGACCATGATCTTAATGTTTATGTTTCTAATACAGTGGAACCTCGGTTTTTTCGAATGACTCTGAATTTTAACAATTCAGAGGTCGAACAAAAAATTTGAGTAAAAAAGGCCTCAGTTGTCATACAAATTTTCGGACTTCGAACACACGTTTCGAGCTAATGAACAAAGGGAAGTCACGTGAATGACTGCCAAGGCGAACCGAACACGGACAAGGGGCTGGTTAGATCTACCCAAGCAGCATTAGATTGTGTTTATTCTCTCTTTTACGGCTACTTTAACCCTTATTTATGGATTCTAAGAAAGTGATACTACCGGAAAAGGAAAGAAGAAAGTTATGAGGTCTGATGATCAGGAAGACATAAATCCGCTTTATAGTATTTCTTATGGGAAATATTGTTTCAGTTTTCAAACAAATCGGTTCTTGAACAAAATTTTGGAACAAACTGTTTTTAAGAACCGAGGTTTCACTGTATTTGTGTGAATTTTTTCTTTTTTTTTTACCAATTTTTTTTTTTTTTCTTTTTTACAAAATTCAAAACAAAACCAGAAAGCTTTTTTTTTTTTTTTTTTTAAAAAAAGATATTTATTTTCTTGCAGATAATTTAATTAAACAAGAATATATTTTTCTAATTTTTTTTTTTTTTTTTTTTTTGCTTTTCTTTTTGGTTTGTGTTTTCAAAATTTTACAAATAAAGTTTACCAAAAAAAATATTCTGAGTGTCTGCTCTCATTCTGACTCCTTTTCTCTGCACGTATGTGAGTGTGAATTGCTATTTCTGTATACGTTTGACTTTTGTGTGATTTTTTTTCCGAACTTTTGTTAATGAGTTGAGAGACCCCCAACATCAAAGCCTAACTCTACGTCATTAAATTCCAAGAAGCAAAATAAAATTTTTCTTTTTCCAAGAATTTTTTTCCCTAAATCTAAACTCATTGTTTTATAGCAAAAATGATTTTAATCTTGCAAAAAATATTTGTTTTGAGGCTATTCAAAATGGCGGCAAATCAGACAGTGCTTCAAGTTTGAACAGAGGTCTGTCATCAAGTTTTGGATGGCTGAGCAGTGCAAACTATCTGAAATTCATAGAAGATTGTGTGATGTGGGCAATGAAGCAGGTTTTAGTCAAAAAATGTTTACGAATGGGATAATCATGGCTTTGCCACTCCAAGTCAGAGTCCAAAAGATAGTCAATTGGCCTTTGCATGATATTTTTCCTGACTTTTCATAATGAGTTGAAAGATCCCCAGCATTAACCCTTTTACTACGTCATTAAATCCTAAAAACCAAAATTTTTTTTTTCAGAATTTTTTTTTCCATAAATGTGAATTTATTGTTTAAATGTATTTTTGAGATTTGAGGTTTGATGTGAATAATTTTGATTTTTTCGGACTGTTGTCCTCATCTTTATTGTGATATGTATAAACATAGTGTTTTGGCCACTGTACCCTCTAACCTTCCTCAGGTTTTTGAATGAGATCTTAAAAAGTTCTTCAATACATGTTTGATCTATTGTCAAACTATTTTAAATGATTTCCCAGTATGGATCATTACTATACTCAGATCCCCTATTGCCCTTATGGCAAGCCCCAACCCCTTTTTATCATATGGGTGCTAGAAGGCGGTGACTGCGGGTCTACATGACCTGGGAATGACGTTAAACTCTATCTGATGGCGAGGTTCCAGTTTTGGAGGTTTGGGGAATGTGGGCACCCTTTATCACCATTGTCCCTGGTCCACTCTGACCCGGAGTGGTAGTACCTGTTAGAGTCCATCTATGGGTTAAATAGAAAAATGTATTTATAAAAATTGTATTATCCATTAAGAATTGATTTATTTCAAAACGTTATCAGCATTAAATGACCCACTGAGGTTGATATGCTTTAAAACAAAACAAACCAAAACCAGTATACTCAGATAGACAGGAAACACCTGTTTTTTTATACTTCAGAACTGCAAAATTAGACAGTTTTAAGTTACCTTTTCCTTAGAATTTGATTTTTATTAAATGTATTAATTCCAGCTGAGACATTAGAAATATATACATCTTATTATAATGGAGATTGTGTGTTTGTCTGTCTGAAGCCGAAACTAAATCACTACTCAAGTCACAATTCCCTTAGTTATTGACGTCACATTCATCATGAATTTATTTTTATTTAAACCTCAGTTATTGATAAAATTGTTATACCTTATTAATACTTTTGACTTTATCTACATTCTAATAACATGCAATTGTATTTATATATGCAACAAAATAGCGGGTTACAGTGTGAACAGGAAAGCTAATTTGCATATTGATATTAAAAGTTTAATTTTATTAAATATGCGCTTGATATTATTGATTTCTAATTGTTTGTTTTTTTTCTTAATGAATATGAGCAAAAAACTCGGGGATAAATCTTAAAAGAAATCCTTTAATATACAGAAATAACAGTAATTTTATTCTTTACTTCCTAATTTAACTAAATAGTTAAATTAGGAAAATTCAGCAATAAAAGGAGGGAGTGATGAAAAATGATGGAAGACTTAGTTTCAAAGTTGTTCTATTCTTCGATTATACCCCCTCTGTTTCAAATCATTTTATTTGGATTTTTATTTAGTTTCAAAAGTATTTCAAATTTAACATATTTCATTACATTAAAATTCAAATACTTGCACCCGGAGGGTGCATATATTTGCTAGTATATATATATATATATATATATATAGTATATAGTATATATATATATATATTTGCTAGTCAGACTAATGGACTTCATTTCATATTCCACTAACATCTGTCCAGTAGACTATAATACAAATTTACACCACTAAATTCACAGTCTACCAAATTTCTCACCTGACAGTAGTCTTTAGGGGGCGTTAGTACTACACCCTGTTAATAGTACTGATTATGAGACTGACGCACTGCCTACTGCGCTACAGGCAGTAACAGGCCAAGGTTAGCTCGGTCGTAGAGCGTTCGGCTAGAAACCACAAGGTTCCTAGTTCGATACTGGCCCTCACCAACTCAGCATATGAGTAGCACAGGGATCTGTGCGGTAAAGTGAGGAGCTGATGGTAGGTGTGTCGCTCCACCTCAGATGCTAAAATGATCTCCTTGGTCTCACGCTATTGAAAAGGGGATAGACTCCCTCGCTGTCTGGCTGATACCAACATTAGGCCGCCCCTACAGGCAGTAACAGGGCCAGGTTAGCTCAGTCGTTAGAGCGTTCGGCTAGAAACCACAAGGTTCCTAGTTCGATACTGGCCCTCGCCAACTCAGCGTATGAGTAGCACAGGGATCTGTACGGTAAAGTGAGGAGCTGATGGTAGGTGTGTCGCTCCACCTCAGATGCTAAAATGATTTCCTTGGTCTCGCGCTATTGAAAAGGGGATAAACTCCCTCGCTGTCTGGCTGATACCAACATTA
>CM042164.1:8008701-8028701 GCA_023376005.1 Doryteuthis pealeii | reverse complement strand
ATATGGGGAAAACAATTTTATGTGTCAATACTTAAGCATTTCGGTATATTATACCATCTTCAGGATACTGTTAAGTAATGTTTATGTGAGGGACAAAATGAAAGATGTTAAGTGTATAGTGAATGTGTGAATAATAATACACTTAACATCTTTCATTTTGTCCCTCACATAAACATCACTTAACAGTGTCCTGAAGATGGTACAATATACCGAAATGCTTAAGTATTGACACATAAAATTGTTTCCCCTGATCATAATATCCTGTGTTTGTTATATTTTTAAAATATTTTCTTCTCATATATATATGTATAAATGTATTATATGCCAACACATGTTTCGACAAGAATTTTGCTTACACATACAGAATTATATATAAAATTATTTCAAATACAAAATAATAATAATAATAATAATAATAATAATAATAATATAAAAACACATGTAAACAGAGCAGAGTGATTTTTTATTTTTTTTTTTTGTTTTTTTATTTTTTGTTTTTCTGTGGATGAACTATTGTTTAGATGTTTTTCTATCGATATTATTTTATTCTATATTTAAAATAATTTTTAAATCAAATACTATATGTGTAAGTAATTCTGGTCGAAACACATGTTGGCATGGAAAAAATTTAATCCATACCAAAATATTTTTTTTTCTTCGATTTATCTTTTATTATATAATATAATATATATATATATATATAATATATATATGTATATATATATGTATATATGCCATATCATGGCACAGTGGTTAACAAGTTAAACCCGCTGATCATTGCAACAATGGCAAATTCAGTTATCAATGGGAGCTCCATGCTTGTGGCCTTGTGCCAAACCTAAAAATCCTCATATCTATTTTCACTTTTCAGAGGAACCACTGTCAATCATTACACTGGCCTGTGTTAAAAAAATTTTTTCCAAAGGTCAAAGGTTTACCAAGTGATTCATGATCGCCATTTTATGCTGAATTCAAAAATACCATTCATTGTGTTTAGTCAGGTCTGGTTTTTAAGATGTGCTTGAATAAGTTGTACATAATAATGACACTTATATTCAAAAGCCTGTGAGCTCTACTTGTCTCAGCCAAAATACTGTTCTATACATTTCAAGTAAGAGCTTGTATCTTAAAAATTTGATCTGATTAGAAAAAATGAGTATCATTTTTTGATTCAACATAAAAAAAACTTAAAATCAGCTATTATATATTTGACCTGGAAAACATTGCAGATCAATGTTGTTTTTCATTTTGACTTGTATTTTCTTTTTACTTCAGTTGCACTTTATTGCAACTGACTAAGGGCATTCAATTTCTATGACGATAAGGAACAGCATCGAAGCAGGCTCTCCATAGCAGGCTATTCATGTCTGAATTCACTCTGGTGCAAACAACATGACGCAAAGAGGTCCAAGAGAAAACAACAGCAACAGAGCACCTGCACACCATCAACATCTTCAAGATCGGCCTTTACATTCTTTACAACATCTGTGGTCATAACTGTTTTTCAAACATTGGCCTTCACACTCACAGAACACGCGGCAAAATTCTATACTGGTTGGCTCTGCACAAATACTGGATGGTGTGCAGTGGATCTTCCTGGAGCGATGGCCGATAGGTACGGCTGGTGAGGAAGAGTCATGGATATCTGTGCTGTTGACACGACATCATGATGATGATGATGATGTACCATATACATTGTCGTTTATATTCAGTTTTAAATTATAGATAGTAAAAATAGATCATAAATTTAAAAAAAACAAAACCCAAAAAAAACGAATATTATTAGGTATTATTTACAATATCATCCAATAAATAAGTATAGTCCTAATATTTTTCATTAAAAGTAAATTCTCTTCTAACCAATGATAAATGGGAAATCTATCCTCTTCTGAGACTGTGATGATGATGATGATGATTGCTTTTGATCTGATTAGGCAATTTATTCCAAAAATATATTACTCTATTAGCAAAAACGGTCCAATTGATTGATAGAAATTCAACTAAAATTGAGACAACTATAAAATAATTCTAAAGGCTTTTAGCTGATTATTGGAATTGTAATGTTACTTGGGAAGGTTATTGAAATAATTCAAGATGCAATAAAAAGCAACTGAAATAAAAAATTAAAAAATAAAAAAAACAAAAACAAAAGAAAATACTTGCTAAAATTGATACTGGGGTGAGTCAAAAGTTTTGCAATATTTTGGTAACATTGATTCTATTTTGACAAAATGTTTTGATTAGTCTGATTGGTGTCTGTTGTGAGGTTTTAAGGGGTCAAAATAAGAACAAAACGACGGGTAACAAAAGTAGAAAAATGTATTAACAGAAAGTAGACAAATACAATAGAGAGATGTCGAAAACTACGTCCGACAATAGAGTATTGCCTTGCTCGCATTGGCTTACTCCCAAGCCACAATTATCCCAGTTACTTATAGTAACCTGTTGGCGCATTCCATTAGTCCTATAGGGTGTATCACCTATAACAGTTTCCAAAAGAAAAAAAAAATCATGCGATCCAAATCTTCGAAGATTGAAAAAAGAATAAAAAAATAAGATTAAATTAAAATTAAACATTCAATAAGCAGGCTAGAGTAGCATTGTACCAAAATTTAATTAAGACATATAGATAAAGTAATATTCTATCATTATCCATCCCCGGAAAGCAAGGTCAGAGTGAGGTCAAACGCTGTCACTCACTCTCAAGGCCATCAGCTATACTAATCGCCATTATGATTTCTACAATACCTTATAAAAGCATTAGGGATCTACTAACTATGTAACATGTACTCATGTGTATGTGTGGTTTCAACCAGTGTGTGGGTGCATGGAAGGGAGTGTGGTAGAGATGGAGAGGTTGCAGGTGCTGTTGCGGACCATTTAGCATATGATACGATGCTACATCACAAGATGGCCAAAGAGTTTCTAAATGTCATCAGAATTTCTTCTACCCCGCCCCCAGCAGGCATGTGCCGCCCTCAGATCAAAATCAGCATCGTTCTTCAGTATGTTGTAATTTTATTTTCTGAGAGTATATAATACAATATATATATATATATATATATATATATATATATATTTGGAGGATATGTGCTTAATTGAAGTCATACCTAATTTTGAAAAGTTAATGATTAATGAATTTAGGCGGGCATATATGTTCAAATGTAAGGCTAAACAAATCGAGAATTGGATTGACATTTTCTCGATTTGTTTAGCCTTACATAATTAATTTTCAAAATTAGGCATGACTTCAATTAAGCACATATCCTCCAAAAATTGTCGTCTTAAAGCCATATAAAAAATAAACACATTTGTTTGTTTACTTAACCTCATATATATATATATATATATATATATATATATATATGAAAAATAGATGGAAATTAATCCGACAGTATGAAATTTAACATTTTGAAAAAACATAACAAACATCATATGTTTTTTCAAAATGTTAAATTTCATATATATATATATATACAAGGTGTGTCAAAAACTATTGAGATTTTTTGTACTTTTTGACACACTTTGTATTCTGAAAAAAAATAACGTTCCATTCAGTAATTTTTTTTTTTCAGAATACAAGGTGTGTCAAAAAGTACCAATTTAAAGCTGATAGATAGAAATTAAGAATAAATGGAACATTATTTTTTTTCACAATACAAGGTGTGTCAAAAAGCACAAAAAATCTCAATACTTTTTTGACACACCTTGTATATACGAGGTGTGTACAAAAATATCAGGACTGAGGCAGCATTTTCTAAAACAGAAATAAACAACAAATGAAACTTTGTATTCTCTTTTAAAAAATCTTCTCAGCATTCAACACGCATATTCCATTGACTTTTCCATTGGTCGGAGCACCTTTGAAACTCCTCTTTTGATATTATGTAAAGCTGCACCATTGTATTTCTTTAAACATCTTCCATGTCCTCAAATCGTAACCTTAAAAACAAATTTTTGGTTTAAGAAACAAGAAAAAACATCGCACAGCGCTAAGTCTGGTGAGTATAAAATGTGTTGCACTTGTGCAAACTAGTGTTTCACAGAAAAACTGCTGAACAAAACCGTATTGAGAATTGACACTGACTTCATCAAGACATCTAGACCTCATCACTTTATTATAAAAGTTCTTCAGCTATGCCCATGTCTAGACAGGGATCTAGACGTCCAGACATCATCATTTTATCATATAAGTTCTTCAGGTTTTCTCGTGTCTAGACAGTAATCTAAGCACCTAGACATCATCCTTTTATTATATAAGTTTTAAGCTGTGCATATGTCTAGACAGTGATCTAGACGTCCAGACATCATCTCTTTATTATATAAGTTCTTCATTTGAATTTAAAATTTAAAAATTTGGAAAATTTAAAGATTGAGTCTCGATATTTTTTTCTCACACCTCGTACATGGCCTTGTGTCAGACAATCTTAAAATGAGTAAACTCAAAAAGATGAAGGTGATTCTTCAAAAGATTTTCACAAGTTATCAAATGTGCATTAACACACTAAATGTTTTTATAAAGATTTCCATAATTTTGATGTTTTGAACTGTTGGCCTCATCTTTATTGTGGTATGCATAAACTCATTGTTTAGGATGGTGTATCCTCCAGGCCTTGTTCAGGTGATCCCTGTTTACTTTAAACTCATCATCAGACGATAAGCACTGAACAACGTCTGAGTATACAGCAGCCTGAACGTTGCGTTTATACATATCACAATAAAGATGAGGACAACAGTCCGAAACATCAAAATTATTCAGCCAAGTCTCATCTCAAAAATACCAATAAATGAAGATTTTCATATTTAGCATATTTTACGGCATAAAAGACGAATGGGTATATTTGATACATTCCTATTTCAGTAGGTAATATTAGATGCACCCCTCACATTAGCAGGACATTTTAGATGTATACACATTTCAGTAGGGTATATTAGACATATCCCTATTTCAAAAGGGTAGATTAGGCATACACACCCATTTCAGTAGGGCATATTACAGATGCCCTTATTTCAGAAGGGAATATTATACACATCCCTATTTCAGAAGAGCATAATATATACCCCCCTATTTTAGAAGAGTGCGTTAGACACACCACTATTTCAGTAGGACAAATTATACACACCCCTATTTCAGTAGGGTATGTTATACATATCTCTATTTCAGTAGGTCATATTATACACACCGCTATTTCAGTAGGGCATATTATACACATCGCTATTTCAAAAGGGCATATTAGGTACCCCCCTATTTTAGAAGGGTGCGTTAGACACACCACTATTTCAGTAGAACAAATTATACACACTACTATTTCAGAAGGGTACATTATACACACCGCTATTTCAGTAGGACATATCATACACACCCCTATTTCAGAGGGGCATATTATACATCCCCTATTTCAGTAGGGCATATTATACACACCCTTATTTCAGAAGGGAATATTATAAACACATCTATTTCAGAAGGGTCTATCAGACACACCCCTATTTCAGTAGGGCATATTAGATACACCCCTATTTCAGAAGGGTCTATCAGACACACCGCTATTTCAGTAGGGCATATTATACACACCGCTATTTCAGTGGGGCATATTATACACACATCTATTTCAGAAGGGTCTATCAGACACACCCCTATTTCAGTAGGGCATATTATACACACACCCCTATTTCAGTAGGGCATATTATACACACATTTATTTCAGAAGGGTCTATCAGATACACCCCTATTTCAGTAGGGCATATTATACACACCACTATTTCAGTAGGGCATATTATACACTCCGCTATTTCAGTGGGGCATATTATACACACATCTATTTCAGAAGGGTCTATCAGACACACCCCTATTTCAGTAAGGCATATTATACACACCACAATTTCAGTATGGCATATTATACACACCGCTATTTCGGAAGGGTCTATCAGACACACCCCTATTTCAGTAGGGCATATTATACACACCCTTATTTCAGTGGGGCATATTATACACACACCTATTTCAGAAGGGTTTATTAGACACACCTCTATTTCAGCAGGTTATATTAGATGCACCCCTATTTAAGAAATGAATATTATACACACTCTTATTTCATTAGATACATCTCTATTTTAACAGGGCATATCAGACACACTTCTATTCCAGCTGGGTATATTAGACACACCTCTATTTCAGCAGACCATATTAGACGAACCTCTATTTCAGAAGGACATAATAGACACACCCTTATTCATCCCAATTTGAGAAGGACATGTTAAATACCCCTCAATGGAGGCATTCTAACAGGCCCTTCTTTTGCGGAAAATATTAGTCTATATAAAAACCAAGTTAACAGGACATTAAAAAAAGCGCTTTAGCTATAACAGAAGACATTAGTGTATATATATTTACCAAACCCCTCTGCACGAGCAGCATGTAACACAAGGTCAATTTCTTAAGCAGAGTTTAACAGGTTTGAATTCAGATATTTCCTTCTCCTAGACTGGTTACCTATCCAAGGTTATTTACCCATAGCTGGGGGGAGAATATATGGATTCATACCTTTCTCAAGGGTATTAGCACTATGTGAAATGCAAACAGCCTTATCCAGGATTTGAACTCGGGTCAACGAGTCCATTTCCTACAACTCTAACCACTACACCATGCACTTTCATATATTAGCATATATAAAAAGAAAGGGTTATTTCCTATAAGTTTAACATGATCAAAGGGGAACCAATCTTGACTGATAAATTATCTATTCATTTGGTAATTTATGAGGAAGTGTGTCCCGGTCCCCTGCCTCAAAAATTGCTACCAGGTGACTATTAAAATAACGACCCAGCTCAGTTTGTTCAAAACTATACATCTTCATATCTATCTATCTCAATTTGTTCATATTTATCTATATTACTTTAAATACTAAGATTTTCTTTTATTCATGTTTGTTTAATGTCTTGTTTACGATGAATAAACAAGAATTACGACGAGCTGGGGTTGTTATTTTGATAGTCACCGGGTAGCAATTTTTGAGGCAGGAGACCGGGACACACTTCCTCATAAATTACCATTTATTTTCCCATTAAACTAACCCTAAACTCTAACCCTGACCCTAATCCTAACTCTAATCCCTAACCCTAACCCTAACCCTGTCTTCTTTATTCCTAGTATATAAAAATCAGCCTAATAGAACATTACAAAAGAACTTTAGTTATAGCAATAATATTCATGTATATAAAAATCAACCCATCCACACATTAAAATAGCGCTTTAGCTATGGCAGAAAACAATAGTTTATTTAAAAAGGAGGTTACAAAAGGATTTTAGCTTCAGCAGAAGACATTAGTGTATATATACAGCAACCTACCAATACATTAAAAAACCCAACCTATCAGTACATTAAAAAATTACATTAGCTATAACAGAAAACATTAGTGTATTAAAAAATCAAGTTACCAGTATATTAAAAAATTACATTAGCTATAACAGAAAACATTAGTGTATAAAAAAATCAAGCTACCAGTATATTACAAAAATCTTTTAACTATACCAGAAAAATTTAGAATAGATAAAAATCAATCTACCAGTACATTAAAAAGGCACTTTAGATATAGCAGAAAACATTAGTGTATATAAAGAATGAAGCTACTAGTACATTACAAAAGTACTCAAGCTATAGCAAAAAATATTAGTGTATATAAAAATCGGTAATTTCCACCTTTAGTTGGCTAAATTCCTAGCAAATAAGGCAATTTAAGCAACCTCCCTTGACTTTCACTTTGAACTAAGCCGGTACCTATTTTGAAAGTCTCCGTGCGAAATAAACTAAACTTTTTTGAAAACAATACAACTGTATGCTTTAAAACAAACATATCATAAAATCTGTTCTTAATAACAATTAAGTTCACTTCAGATAATTTTATGCTAGGAATTTAGCCAACTAACTTTCACTTTGAAACAAGTCGGTAGCCATTTTGAAAGTCTTTGTGCGAAATTCACAAATCTTAGAAACTTTTCAAAAACAATACAACTGCATGCTTTAACACAAAAATATCATAAAATGTGTTGTTAATAACAATTAAGTTCATTTCAGATAATGTGCATGCACAATTTTTTGCTAGGAATTTTTTTTGTGAAAATTACCTAAAAGTCCAGCTAGTAGTATATGAAAAAAGCACTGAGAAAATCAATCTGCCGTTACATTAAAAAAGCACTTTAGCTCTCGCAGACGACCTTAGTTTATATGATAAAGTCTAAAAAAAAAAAAAACAGTGTATATAAAAATCAAGCTAGTAGTTCATTACAAAAGCACTTTAGTGATAGCAGAAAACATTTAGGTATTTAACAAGCGAGCTAACAGTACAGCTGAACTTAAAAATCAGAAATCACACTGGCGAAAATCTCCTCTATAGTAATAAAATATCGCAAGAGAAAACAAAACTGAAACAATTTTATAAAAAATCCAAGCAACCTCACCAGTTGTAAATAAACGAAAATACGCTAAGGGAACAGGGAATAAAAAAAAAAACATCTTCGAACACACCTCCCCCTCCATCACTCATTCTTCTCAAGTTGCTTCGTATGACAGACGTAATTCTTGGCAGACTTACTGTAATTCTTTCCAGGTTAGTGTCTTACCATTAACGGTATTTCCTTTTGGTTACCGTCTTGTTCTTCTGTAGTTACTAGCTTGTTATTGATATATATATTTACCAACCCTTCCGCACGAGCAGTATGCGACACAAGGTCAATTTCTTAAGCGGAGTTTAACAGGTTTGAATTCAGCGTTTTCCTTCTCCTAGACTAGTTACCTAGCCAAGATTCCTAGTGGGGGAATAGTTCAGCCTGACAACCTACAAAAAAGAAGATTTGTTTGGTTTGGTTTGTTTTGTTTTACGGCATATCAACCTCAGTGGATCATTTAATGCCGATAAAGTTTTAAATAAATCAATTCTTAATGGATAATACAATTTTTTTATAAACTCAAGATTTTCTATTTAACCCATAGATGGGACCCTAACAGGTACTACCACTCCGGGTCAGAGTGGACCAGGGAGCAATGGTGATAAAGGGGTGCTCCACATTCCCCAAACCTCCAAAACTGGAACCTCACCATCAGATAGAGTTTAACATCATTCCCAGGACATGTAGACCCGCAGCCACCGCCTTCTAGCACCCATATGATAAAAAGGGGTTGGGGCTTGCCATAAGGGCAATAGGAAAAAATAAGAACTACATATAATAGGGTTTAAAAGAAACAAGCAGTGAACATGCATCAAAAATCACCCAAAAGCCTAATTCCACACATAAAAATTTTAATACCCAATAAATGGTGACCCCGATGTAATTGAAAACTAGGGTAGGTCGATTTTTCACTTTTTTAAAATATCAAATTGTCCATCTATGCAAAAGTTGTGTGTTAGTATACTGGATATTAATACCAAAAATTAGATCTTTTACTTGCACCATTGTTTGAGGAAATAGCATCAAAGATCGTTTGCTAAAATCCACAAAAACTCCTTGTTTTTACAACATTTAGCCCAGAAATTGGTTAGAAAATTTACTGTTTTCAATATTTAAATCAGAAAATGTTATTTTATTTTATCAAAATGAACTGAATTATATATTATAGATAGAATTAAAATTGAAAATGTGCCCTCCCCCCCATCACCACCGACACCAATTTCTAGGCCAAATGTTGGCCACATCTATTAATAATGGAGATTCGCTTCTGGTTTTTGTCTGTAACAAAAACTACGTCACTGCTTACGTCACATTACCCAAAATCATCATAACATAGAATAAATACACTCAAAATTTTTAACATGCAACATTAGACAGTCCTCATTGTTTTTTAAAACAAGTTTTAATAAATACATGACTGATATTATATATCTATATATAGTTTGTTTTATTTTAATACATATTTAAAGTTTACATTTCAAATTGTTTAATTTTTTAATCCTTTAATGAATTTGATGATTTTACTTACTTAGGGTACAAACTTGCTGACATTGAATTTTTAACTCCCACCCCTCAGGCAATATGTTTCAAAAATCTATTTTCACATCGCCCGGAGGGAGTTTTTTATTTTGCTAGTAATAATAATAATAATAATAATAATAATAATAATAATAATAATTTTTTTTTTTTTCATCATACATGTAATAAATACGTGAGATACCCTGTCATCATCAGCCACTAACTAGGTATGATAACACAGTTTCAGCAGCTAAAAGCAGGACTGCCACACCTAGTGCTGCCAAGTAAATAATGTCATTTGCTAAAATCCACAAAAACTCCTTTTTTTTACAACATTTAGCCCAGAAATTGGTTAGAAAATTTACTGTTTTCAATAATTGAATCAGAAAATGTTATTTTATTTTATCAAAATGAACTGAATTATATATCATAGATAGATTAAAATTGAAAATGTGTTACCCTCCCCATCACCACCGACACCAATTTCTTGGCCAAATGTTGGCCAAATAATAATAATAATAATAATGATAATAATATTAATGATAATAATGATAAATAATAATAATAATAATAATGATAAATAATAATAATAATAATAACTAGCACAACGAGAAACTAGCACAACGAGAAACTAGCACAACGAGAATACAAATGATAATAATGATAATAATAATAATAATAATAATAATAATAATAACAACTAGCACAACGAGAATACAAAACTAGACATGACTGGGTTGCGAAGGTGATCCACTGGGAATTATGCAAAAAATTAAATTTTGACCATACAACAAAATGGTATATGCATAAACCAGAATCTGTTCTTGAGAACGAATAAAATTCTCTGGGACTTTGAAATAAAAACGGATCACCTTATCCCAGCAAGAAGACCAGACCTAGTGTTGATAAACAAAAAGAAAGAACTTGTCAACTGGTGGATTTTGCAGTGCCAGCAGATCACAGTGTGAAGCTAAAGGAAAATGAAAAAAATGGACAAATATCTGGAGCTTGCCAGAGAACTGAAAAAGTTATGGAACATGAAAGTGAAAGTGATACCAATTGTAGTTGGTGCACTTGGAACAGTCCCAAAAGGATTAGAAAAGGGTTTGGAAAGTTTGGATATCAGAGGAAGGATTGAAACCATTCAGAACACTGCACTGCTGCAATCTGCCAGAATACTCAGAAGAGTCCTGGAGACCTGAGGAGACTTGCTGTCACTCAGAGTCCAGTGAAAGACAATCAGCTAATGCTGATGTGAAAACTGAAAAGGAGTAAATAAATAATAATAATAATAATAATAATAATAATAATGAAGAGTCCTGGAGACCTGAGGAGACTTGCTGTCACTCAGATTCCAGTGAAATACCATCAGCTAACACTGGTGTGAAAACTCAAAAGGAGTGAATAATAATAATAATAATAATAATAATAATAATAATAAGAAGAAGAAGAAGAAGAAGAAGAAACATCTTTTTGAGAGTTACTCATACCCTTTACACACACACTCACAAACACACACACACACACACACACACAGACATACACACACACATACATAAACAGACAGATATGAATATACAACGTTGGATCAATAAGTCTGTGGCCTAATGAAGTTATTGACTGAATATTGATCTGAAATGTTTTCTGTTAAATGTTTGATTTATATGATGAATGGAGAGAAATATTGTATAAATTGTGTATTTCCAAGGGAAGAGATTATGTTGAAAAATAAAATATCTTTTGTGTAAAATAAACGTTGTTTTGTATCATTGTGTTATAGACTTATTGATGACCTCAAGAGTATATATATATATATATATATATATATATATATATATATATATATATATGAAAGTGCGCAAACAGTTTGTTTGATATGGCTATGCCGACAATTTTTAGGAGAATATGTGCTTAATTGAAGTCATACCTAATTTGAAAATTAATTAGTTGATAATTAATGAATTAGGTGAATATATCTGTTCAAATGTAAGGCGTACATACAGAGATTGACTTTTTCTCGATTTGTTTACACTCTACATTTGAACAGATATATTCGCCTAATTCATTAATTATCAACTGATTAATTTTCAAATTAGGTATGACTTCAATTAAGCACATATTATCCCAAATATATATATATATATATATACGAGTGAGTCAAAAAGTAATGCCATCTTGATTAGGATATGAATATGTATAATTACCAACACAGGAACATGTATCATACATCAAAATGAAGCTGGTCCTCCGTGGATCACATCCCTACTTCTCCACATAGATTTGTAAAAAAAGTAATGCCATTTTGTTTAGGACAGGTATAATTACCAACACAGGAACATCCCTACTTCTACACATAGTCACCGTTTCTCTCAATAGCAACATTCCACCTTCGAATGAGAGCATGTATCCCTGCCCTGTAAAATTCTGTTGACTGTTCTTTGAGCCACTTCTTCCTTACAAATTTCACTTCCTCGTCACTGGAATAATGTTTGCCTCTCAAACATTCTTTCGTGGGGCCGAAGAGATGATAGTCTAAAGGTTTTAAATCTGGTGAGTATAGAGGATGCGAATGAGGCGATTTTCTCCCTTGTCCTGATGCTTGTGTCAAGCCTTGTCATGCAGAAGAAGGACATTGTTGATTGGCAAGTTGGGTCTTACTTGTCGGATTCTTGCTCTAAATCTCGTTGGGGTCTCAATGTAGACTTAGATTTATTAAAAAAAAACTTCACATGAAATAAAGAAAATGGCATTAATTTTTGACTCACCCTCGTATGCTGAATGGACAGAATTGTTGTATAAAGTGTATTTCCAAGGGAAGAGATTATGTTGAAAAATAAAATATCTTTTGTGTAAATAAATGTCTATAACCTTGCTGATGAGACCTAATAGGTCGAAATGTACATTCAGGGATTGACATTTTCTCGATTTGTTAGCCATACATTTGAACATATATGCCCGCCTAAATTCATTAATTATTAACTAATTAATTTTCAAAATTAGGTATGACTTCAATTAAGCACATATCCCCCCAAAATTTTCGGCTAAAAGCCATATCAAATAAACACATTGTTTATTTACTTACTCTCATATATATATATATATGTATATACATATTAATATATATATAGTAATTTCCTGTCAAATAATCCAGGCCATGTCACCCACCCCGTTCAATTTTGCTGAAATTTTGTCCAAGTGTGGATTATGGTAAAGTTAGCCAATTCCCAAAATTTGAGCTTCCAATTCCAAAAAATGGCGGAGTTATGTCGGTTTTTAGCTCTCCAAATTTGAGAGGAGTTCACAAAAAATGGCAACTTTTTGTAACCTATTTTTTGTCTGTAAAATGAGTTCTAGAGCTTCCCTACTCCTAAAAATTGGTTTATAAAAGTATTTTTGCTCAAGTAATCCAAAAATGCTATTAAAAAAGGCCAATTTTAAGTTATTGATGATTTCTGATTTTTTCATAGCAAGATCAATATCCCGATGTGGCACTGTGTCTATGACAACAATTTTTTTCCATTATTATTTCACATATACTGAATATTATTTGAACCGAAAAGATAGTTTGATATTTGCGCAGAACCGAAGCCACAACATTTTGAAAAAATTTGTTAAAACTTTGCACTTTGATTTTTCTGAAAAAAATCATATATATATACATATATGGAAATACGATGAGGAAATTAATCCGACAATGTGTAAAGAAAATGTTTCCAAAAATATAACAGACTCAGGATGTTATGATCAAAGGAAAAATGTTATATGTCTATACTTAAGTATTTCGGTTTATGATAAACCATCATCAGGACAATTCAAAATTCTCCCTTACAAAATTTCTTTTGCATTGTCCAGATGATGGTTTATCATAAACTGAAATACTTAAGTATAGACATATAAAATTTTTCCTTTGATCATAACATCCTGTGTCTGTTATATTTTTGAAACATTTTCTTCATATTCATATATAATAAAGTGGAATATAAATAAGTTTCAAAACAAACAAAGAATGTGGGAATGGCAAGCTAGTGTAATGGTTAGAGACTTCACCTGTCAGCTTGACAGTCGAGGTTTAAAAGTCACACACGGAGCAGTCTCCCATGTCTATAACCTTGCTGATTAAACCTAATATGTCGAAATGTACATTCAGGGATTGACATTTTCTCAATTTGTTTAGCCTTACATTTGAACCTATATACCCGCCTAAATTCATTAATTATTAACTAATTAATTTTCAAAATTAGGTATGACTTCAATTAAGCACATATCCTCCAAACATTGTCGGCTAAAAGCCATATAAAAAAATAAACACATTTGTTTGTTTACTTAACCTCATATATATATATATGTATGTAGTATATTAGGAAAAATGAAAAAACACAGGTTTAAATGGGTTAAGTGGTGAGTTTATTGGTCGACGTTGCAGTGTTTCGATCTATTAATTAGATCATCTTCATCTCCTGACGCTCATGACACCTCTCTTCCCCTACCACTTACCAATACACACACACACACACACACACACACACACAACCATAAAGTTTGTTTCTGCTGTCGTTCACCGCAAAAAAATTTATACACACACACACACAACCACACACCTAAAATATGCACAATGTTTCCTTTTGATACACACACATACACCGTCCCATACCCACGCCGTAAAATAGAATATTTGACGTCATATTTCAAAACCGTCCCTTTTTCAAACCTCAAAAATTTTTAAACAGACTGTATAACAATAACTCCCACTCACTTTTCTCGTTATTCTGTGATAAATAATTTCTTATCACCTTCCATATACCAACAAATGCCCTGAAGATGATCTAATTAATAGATCAAAACACTGCAGCGTCGGCCAATAAACTCACCTCTTAACCCATTTAAACCTGTGTTTTTTCATTTTTCCTAATATACTACATACCATCGGATTCACTTCCTTTCTTCACATATATATGTATATATATATGATTTTTTTTCCTTTCTATTTAAATCGGTATACTAGTAGGTCAGTAGGTTATGAGATTCTACCCAGATTTTAACATATGTCATAAACCTTATCAAAAATTACAGGAACGCACTGACCCCTTTTAATTCCATAGGATTTATTTAAGTCCAAGAAAAGCCAATTTTAAATACTTATCGCAGTTTTTTCTGATAAGCACAACTAAAATTATCTCATAAACTGGGTCAAATATATATAGTAGTTCATGCCCTAATTCTTAGGCATGCTCTAAAAGTAACGCCTGCCTTTTTTTTTTCCATGGAAATTTTTTTTATGCTGAGGATGTAAAACTGAGAGAGAGAGAGAAGGAAGAGTGAGAGGTGAAAATGTTAAGGGAGTTTGGAACCATGCGTTGACAGAGTGAGACGTGCTCTCACTCGGTAGTTTGAGAAAATAAAAAAATCTTATGAGAAAAAGATAAGTTACCTTGGTATTATTACAAAAAACTATAAATGCCACAAGGTAAGATGTCCTGAGCACCCCAAGTTGGTTTCCGGACTCCAGCCATCAAGGAATGTCAGCATCAGCCCAGCAACTGGATTCAAGCCTCTCCACGTAGCACAGATGAGATAAGTATACAACGATTATTTCTATATCACACAATGTTGATATAGCGGCTTCAAATTCACAATGCTAAATTCGTGTATGTTAGTATTGGTGTTTTCACTGTACCCAAAGCAATGTATATTAGTAGTCAGCTACTACCGACTACTGGACTTCAATAAACAACAGATACATATGTACAAAGAGAGGACCCTTCTTTTATTTCTTTGATGTGTGGGTGTAAAGTGCAGAACTTACAATGAGTGCCCGAGGGTTTTTTTCTGACGGGAGACGTGAAGTCTCCTTTCGGCTGCCAGCTGGCGTCTCTGTGTGTCGGCTCAAATCTATTCACTTTATCTTTTGATCTGATAAGCGGACATTTGTTATATATTTCTTTTCTTCTCCCTGCTTCCTTGACCGGAAACCCTCTCTTCGCGTTTTTTAACTTCTTTGTTCACTTTTACCGGGAAAAAGTCCTTTGGCATTCTTTGTTTAATTTAATCGGAAATTCCTATTTCCGTTTGTACAATATACAACAAAATCTGTAGTGAATAAGTGGCTCAAAGAACAGTCAACAGAATTTTACGGGGCAGGGATAGATGTTCTCATTCGAAGGTGGAACATTGTCTATATAGAGAGAAACGGTGACTATGTGGAGAAGTAGGGATGTGATCTACAGAGGACAGCTTCATTATGAAGTATGATACATGTTCCTGTGTTGGTAATTATACCTGTCCTAAACAAATGGCATTACTTTTGACTAACCCTCGTATATATGATAAATAATGATTCAGAAATGAATTATAAGATTTTTTTTAATATGGAAGGGAGTTACTTCACAATCTTAGCCTCTGGATACTGTGCGCTTCCAACGATCGTACTCATACCCACGGTAAGTTACTACTTATACATTTACAAATATATATATATTATATATATATATATATATATATATGAGGTAGGTAAAAGGATNCCCAGCAAAAACAAAAAAAAACATCTGTTATTTCTCACTTCAACGGATACACATTTTTATGGTGATGATATAAATTAACATTGAATATCGAATCCAGAAATAAACATTTTTTATGGTGATGATGTAAATTTACATTGAAATATCGAATCCAGAAATAAAACATTTTTTTATGGTGATGATGTAAATTAACATTGAAATATCGAATCCAGAAATAAAACATTTTTTTATGGTGATGATGTAAATTAACATTGAAATATCGAATCCAGAAATAAAACATTTTTTATGGTGATGATGTAAATTAACATTGAAATATCGAATCCAGAAATAAAACATTTTTTTATGGTGAGGATGTAAATTAACATTGAAATATCGAATCCAGAAATAAAACATTTTTATGGTGATGATGTAAATTTATATTGAAATATAGAATCCAGAAATGAAACATTTTTTATGGTGATGATGTAGATTAACATTGAAATATCGAATCCAGAAATAAAACATTTTTTTATGGAGGATGTAAATTTATATTGAAATATCGAATCCAGAAATAAAACATTTTTTTATGGTGATAATGTAAATTAACATTGGAATATCGAATCTAGAAATAAAACATTTTTTTATGGTGATGATGTAAATTAACATCTAAATATCGAATCCAGCAATAAAACATTTCTTATGTGATGATGTAAATTTACATTGAAATACAGGATAGTGAACAAGAAATGATAACTCAAAACAAATCTAAGAGTTGAAATATTTCGTCCGATTTATACGGACATCTTCAGTCAAAAGATTTTTATTGAAAGCAACATTACGTGCATGTACATATGAGTTGTTGTCAGCCCCTATCCTCCCTACCCTTCACTTCCGCTATTAATTCACCCCCCTCACCAAATCATATGTATATGCACGTAATGTTGCTTTCAATAAAAATCTTTTGACTGAAGATGTCCTTATAAATCGGACGAAACATTTCAACTCTTAGTTTTCTTTTGAGTTATCATTTCTTCTTCACTATCCTTTTACCTACCTCATACTGTCAGATTTTACTACATCCATCCATCCTATCTTCATATATGTATATATATATATATATGAAGTAAGGTAAAAGGAAAAGTGGACAAAACGTAATGACTCAAACAAGTAGAAATAGGAGATAAATATTTTGTTCTTCTTCACGCGAAGAACATCATCAATCTAACTTTATTCAAAACAAAGTACGTACATTTGTATTTATAGAAGAGAAAGTGAGTTGGTGATGAAATTGAGGGGAAGGGAAGTTAGTGAAGATTTGGTTGAACAGAGAATAACTATCATGTTCCTCGTGTAAAGCGGAACAAAATATTTCTTTCCTACTTCTACTTGTTTGAGTCATTATTTTTTGTCTACTTTTCCTTTTACCTTACCTCATACTGTCGGATTTTACTCCAACCCTCCTATCTTCATATATATATATATATATATATATATATATATGATAAATAATGATTCCGATTTTTGAAATAGGGAGTTACTTTACAATTATACTGTATATGTATGTGTGTGGGTCAAGCATAATTATCACAAAAGACAATTGAAAATTTAAAGAAAGAAATTTCAAAAATAAAACAAAAGTCCGGATTTTTGTGATTTTTTTTAGTTAGATCTTTTTTTTTTTTGTTTTTCTTTCTTTTCTTTTTTCTTTATTATTTGATTTCTTGGTATGGATACCTGTACAATAACAAAAACAATTTTTTTTAAATTACCAAAAGACATTCTAAAAACCGGCAAATAAAAAAAAAAAACTATTCCTGAATTTTTTTTTTAGGAGTCCTGCCCATTAGTATTTAAAGTAAGAATCTTATGCAGACAACATCGACTTTATTTATTTTTTTAAATTTTTTATGATAACAGCAGAGAAAATGATGCGTGCGTTGGTCCAAAAAGAATTGAAATAAAGTTGCAAAAAACACCAAAGTTAAAATGATAGACAAAAAATGAAAGAAATGTTTTAAGATATTTTTTTTTGAAGGCAAAATAATGCAAATTTATGTTGAAAAACATATTTATTTAGATTTTCTTTTTTTTTTTTTTTTCTCTTAATATTTTCGGAGTAAAATCCATCTTCAGAGAGTTCTTCATAGAGTTGAAAAGTTTCCATCTTCAAAATGAAGCTGGTCCTCTGTGGATCACATCCCTACTTCTCCACATAGATGAGTAAAAAAGTAATGTCATTTTGTTTAGGACAGGTGTAATTACCAACACAGGAACATGTATCATACATCAAAATGAAGCTGGTTCTCTGTGGATCACATCCCTAAGAACTCTCTGAAGATGGATTTTACTCCGAAAATATTAAGAGAAAAAAAAAGGAAAAAAAAAGAAAATTTAAATAAATATGTTTTTCATCATAAATTTGCATTATTTTGCCTTCAAAAAAAATATCTTATTACATTTTATAATTAATGCTTCAAACACACTATAAAAACAAAAAAAAATCTTTATTTAAAAGAAATGTTTATTAGTCTTTATATTCGTTAAGTATAACAGGCTATACAATATATATGCACAACTTAATTCAAAATAATGAACTGTGGCTTGGGTTATTATTATGTATATTAGATGATGACCTATAACATACTAATATTATACAGATTATTATCAATAATATATTGATATGATAGAGCCTATTAGACTATTATCAATGTTGTATTGTTATGATATTGTCTATTATTCTATTATCAATATCATATTGTTATGATATAATCATTTAGACTATTATTAAGGAAAATGATATGATATAGCCTATTATACTATTGTCAATATTGTATTGTTATGATATAGCCTTTTAGAATATTAACAATAACATATTAAATTGATATAGCCTTTTAGAATATTATCAGCATTGTTATGATATAACCTACTAGACTATTATCAATAATATATTGTTATGATATAGCCTACTAGACTATTATCAATAATATATTATGATATAGCCTATTAGACTATTATCAATAATGTATTGTTATCATATAGCCTTTTAAACTATTAACAATAACATACTAATTTGATATAGCCTTTTAGATTATTATCAGTATTATATTGTTATGATATTGTCATCAGTGTATTACCAATAACAAAAAATATAAAAAATACCAATTACAAAAATATAAAAATACAATAAAAAATAAAATACTACTCTGATGAAGGTCGGCAAAATCTGTGTACGGAACATTTTATGCATTTTTCCTATTATTATTATCATCATCATTTCAACTCCATCTGATTATTTTAATAATAATAATAACGTAAATCCGTATACATTTTGATAAACAGACCGAAACACATGTGTAAGTGATATCGATTAAAAGTGATATTGATAAAATTCATTTTTATCCATCTACATTTCTTTTCTTTACTCATTTTTTCCTCATTACTAATTACTCATAGATATTACCTAGCCTGTTATACTATAATCAATCACATACAAATATGACATACCAATGAATTGCTAGCTACCAACAAGGAATTTACATTTTTCG
>CM042164.1:7863701-8006201 GCA_023376005.1 Doryteuthis pealeii | reverse complement strand
AATTAGAATTTCTAAATGATCCGTAAATATAAAAATTATTTGTCTGAATTTTTTAGATGAGGCTTGATATGTTTCCTTTGAATTTTACGGACTGTTGTCCTCATCTTTAGGGCAAAATGTAAAAACACAACGTTTCAGCTATTGTACACTCCAGGCTTCTTCAGGTGTTCCTTGTCTATTCAAGCGCAGCAATGATTCAACTTAGTAAATCATTTTGAGATCTTCATTAAATTCTTCAACGCTTTGTTTGCTTAACAGTCAAACTATTCAAAATAATTTCCCAAGTTTAATCATTTCTATGATCGGAAAGACAAGGAACACCTGAATAAGGCCAGAGGGTACAATGGCCAAAACATTGTCTTTTTACATTTCACAATAAAGATGAGGACAACAATCTGAAAAATCAAATCAATAAATATGAAAATGTTTGGGCAGTGCTGATAGTTCACCTTCTTTCTTTGAAACAAATAAAAATATAAAACATATAAAATATAAAACAATATAAAACAGACTGAAACACTGCAGCGTAGGCGATTTTGAGTGTTGATAAAAACAATTAACCAAATAAGTTGTAATTATGAATGAATATAAAAATGCTCAATACATTTGTAGAGCTGGTTTAAAAAAACAATATAGTCAGAGTAAGTACGTGCAGCCTTGAGCAAGGTCTAAGTTATGCTTAGTTTCAGTGGTGCCTCAAGGTTAACAAGATCAATTACTACTAAGTAGTGAGTATGAGCCTCACTAGGTGCCCCATAGATGCAACTTTGTGTCAAATCTATCTATTTGGGGTTTTTTTGTTTGTTTGTTTTTTTTTGTTTTTTTTTGCAAGGGACCTAAAGTAGTATAATGGTTAAGAAGCTAGGCTTGCAGACCATTGTTAGTGAGTTAGGTACATATACTTCTGATCTTGTGGAGAACAAAGTTTGGTTTGGTTTCTTTGTTTAATGACATATCAAACTTTGTGGGTTATTTAATGCCAAAGCAATCCTTGTAGAAGAACAGTAGTGGTACTATTTAACCCGTAGCTGGGTCCAGAACATATGCCACTTTGCCACGGTGACTTCCTCTGTGGAGAACCAAGCCAAACTGGATTTTGCACACACAAACAAATACATACACACAAACACATACACACACATACATACATACACAGTACATACACATGCACATACACACAAAAACACACACACAGCACATACTTACACTCAAACACATACACACAAACACAAACACATACATACACACATACAAAAACAGAACACATAAACACACACACAACTACATACACACAGCACACACACAAACACACACACATACATATGCACACACAAAACACACACACACACACACAATCACATACATATGCACATACAAACACACACACACACACACATACATACAAAAACATACACACACAAATACATACATATACAGCACACACACACAAAAACATACATACACACACACACAAACACACACACACACATACAAAAACAGAACACATAAACACACACAAATACATACATACACAGCACACACACAACACACAATCACATACATATGCACACACAAACCACACACACACACATACAAAAAACATACACACACAAACACATACAAATACAGCGCGCACACATACCCAAACAGATACACACATGACACATACACAATACACATACACACGTACATGGGGATAATTTACAAGTTATGAGAACAGGTCGAAAGAATTAGGTTTAGAAAAACATTGGAAAATCGAGCAGTTTGCGGTTACTTGATAGAAATTTTTAAGATTTTGTGCCAATTCAGAGTCGTCAAACATAATGCGTTCTTTATAATCGTACAATGACCCCCAAGATATTATGAACATTATGTTTAGATTAAAAAAAGACGTAGATTGAATATCAGCTGTGGGTCTAGGGAATTGTTTGCCCAAAGTTTTTCTAGATGCGCACATTTTTAAGAAAACTTTTGGCAAATATTCGAACACCATAATGAAGTAAAAAAATGTATACTTTATCTATTATTATACTAAAGCTGAGCAAATCAACATTTGTCTCCTAAAGGCTTTTTTTACTGCTTAGTTCAATGACATGAAAATTATACTAAATTATTCCTTACTTTTAGGATTGAATTATGTTTGAAAAAAAATCCATTTTAAAAGGTTCTAATTAGTCGTAATTTGCAATTAAGTCAAAAAATGACCAACCTCTTATTTTTCATTCTACCTATCACTTTCTTCTTCTCTATGTATATTTTGATTACTTCTTTGTTATATATGTTAGTTTCTCTGGGAGTGTAGAGAGAGAGAGAGAGAGAGAGAGAGAGAGAGAGAGAGAGAGAGAGATGGGAGAATTTGAAATGTATTTGTGTGTTAAATTTCATAAGCAGCAACCCGTAATTTAAATTAGGCCAACTTCTTGTTACTGAAAAAAAAAGAGTAAAAAAAAATTTTTTAAATTGATAATTCAAATTTTGAGTGTATATAACACAGGGTTGTTCTTTATTCTACATATTAACAATTTTGACTATATATTGAACACTCATTAATAAATAAAGTAAATAAGTCATCGAGGCGGCCTAATGTTGGTATCAGCCAGACAAGCGAGGGAGTCTATCCCCTTTTCACTAGCACTAGAGCAAGGAGATTATTTTAGCATCTGAGGCAGAGTGTCACACCTACCATCAGCTCCTCACTTTACTGCACAGATCCCTGTGCTACTCATACGCTGAGTTGGCGTGGGCCGTAATCGAACCAAGAACCTTGTGATTCCTAGCCAAACACTCTACCGACTGAGCTAAACTGGCCTTATTACTCATTAATAGACTTGCACAACCATTGAGAATATTGTGACGTAAGTTGTGACATAGTTTTGGTTACAGACAGAAATACACCCAATCTTCATTATTAATAGATACACACAACATTTCAGCCAATGTGCCTCTGACCATCTTCAGGTGTTTTTTTTTTAGATGAGGCTTGATAATTTGTACTATTTAGATTTTACTATTGTCCTCATCTTTATTGATATATACACAACGTTTCAGCTAATGTGTCCTCTGGCTCCTGAGTTCAACAAGAATTTTCCCGAGTTCGACAAGAAACCAAAAACAAGTTACAACTAGAGGCTTTTTTTAAAATTCTATGAAAAATCAATTAATGGTTCGATTTTCACGAAAATTTCCATGATTCTGCACATTTTGATGAAATTATGTTTGAAATAGGTTTTTCGACAAGAAACACCTAAAGAAGCCTGGAAGGCACATCTGCTGAAACATTGTGTATCTTTGCTCCTCGACGAAGCCACCACAGCCCCTCCCCACATCTTGAATGTTTTCACACCTCCCGGAACCAATGCCAAGCTGACGCTGGTTACTCCCCCTTCTTCTTCATATACAACCAGCAATTCTCCCATTTTTTGCAAGTCATCCACTATCACCACACAACATTTCACCTCATGTCCTGATGAAGATCGCATAAACCGAAACGTTATGTCGACTTCACCATTGTGGGGTTATTTTTGTATTTGCCTGGAGAGTTGTCTGCCCGTATAGTGTCGCTGGTTCCCGCTAGGGGCCTGTTATATTTAAGTGGCTGATTTGAACTTCTTCTTTCTCTTTGCCTGCCGACCTACGAGACACCATGAGGTAGTCTTATGACTACCCCTTTCTCGTTGGGGCTTTGCCCCCCCCTTACATTACTGTAAGTGATTTATACAGCATGGACTATTCCTAGTCTCATGTCTGTTGCTTTTATGTTTATCCTTTTTACATGTAACTTTATATTACTTATGTATGTATGTTTATGTACACCTCTATGTATTATGTACCCTGTTTATCCATGTGCTGTTATATAAAATGTTTTGTCCCTCAACCTTTGTCGGAGTTTGTTTGCGTTCCAACGAGTTATGACTTTGTCATAACCTTTGAATCTTACACCATAAAGAATAAACTCATCTTTTTGGAATACTTTGTGCTTTTCTATATTTCTACATTAGGGACCTCCAATTTGCCCTGTCAAATTTATCCCCCCTGTCCCTGCCCGTATTTAACACAATGAAATTGCATAAAGGTTAATATTATCTTGAAAATTTTTTGACCATTCAAAAGAAGAAACATTAAAAAAAATCTTTTCAGCTTACGGAAATAATGAAAATTATAAACGAAAAACAATGTTTACATTTTTTCACCTTTAAATCAATTGAAATTTTATGTAGCCAAAAACAAGTTACGACTAGAGGCTTTTTAAAAAATTCTATGAAAAATCAATCAATGGTCCGATTTTCACGAAAAATTTCCATGATTATGCACCTTTTGATGAAATTATGTTTGAAATAGGTTTTTCCTAAAATATATTAGGGTAAATATTTTTTTCGACCCCCCCCTATTTTATTTTATGAAATATGAAAAAACGAATCGATAAAAAACGATTTTTTTTTCTATAAAGATAAGAGTCTGAATAATTATATCAGAAGATTTTTATAAGTTCCTATACAGGATTTTTTAGTAAATGAACCATGAATACAGAATTCTGTTAAAAAACATAAATAAAGAAACTGACCCTGTTGTAAAAAAAGGTTTGTTTTACTTATTTTTTAAAAATAATGGTGAGTAATTTTTTCCATATCAGATAATTTGATCTTTGAATTTTTCTTTGTAACAACTCTTTATGTTCGTTATTTTTTTATTAAAAAATATTTACGTTTCTTCCTTCAATATGGCCTAAACTGATCACGTGATGTGTTTTTGGTGGTACCTATTCTGCATACTGTCAGAATTAATTCCCTATTTTACTCCCATAGCAATAAAGATGAGGACAACAGTCTGCAAGAAACAAATAATACAAAATAGTCAGTATTACATTTGAAAAAATAGCAAAATATTTTCTATCAAGGAGAGTTTTTTTTTCTTTTTTTTCTTTTTTTTTTTTTAATAATGGTAAATTATTTATCAATTTATGATATGATACATTTAAAAATGAGGACAAGAGTCCGAAATATCCAAATTATTCCATAAAGATTTATTTTTTAATCAATTTCTTTTTACATACACCTCAATGACACACACACACACACACACACACACACATATACATATATATATATATATATATATATATATATGTATATATATATATATATATATATATATACAGATAGATAGATTGATTTTGTTTGTGTGTACATAGTTATATAAGCATACACACACGTATATATATGTGTGTGCATATGCTTTTATGTGTGTGCATATATATGTGCTTTTGTTTGTTTGTTTGTTTGTTTTGTTTTACGGCATATCAACCTCAGTGGGTCATTTAATGCCGATAAAGTTTTGAAATAAATCAATTCTTAATGGATAATACATTTTTTTTCTAAATACATTTTTCTATTTAACCCATAGATAGGACCCTAACAGGTACTACCACTCCGGGTCAGAGTGGACCAGGGAGCAATGGTGATGAAGGGGTGCTCCACATTCCCCAAACCTCCAAAACTGGAACCTCACCATCAGATAGAGTTTAACGTCATTCCCAGGACATGTAGACCCGCAGCCACCACCTTCTAGCACCCATATGATAAAAAGGGGTTGGGGCTTGCCATAAGGGCAATAGGGTTGCGAAAATCATATAGGTGCTAGGGCTTGACGTGACCAGACGATTGATCATAGGGGGCCTCTCCAACCGCCCGTGTAGCCCAAAATAGGGCCAAAGTGGAGTATTGCATGTCATGAACTGCTCATCTACCTGGGCTCTATCCTTAAGCATCACAGGTCGCCACCGTATATATATTTAATTTGTCATTATTTCTTTAATTTTTGTAGTTTCAGCCGGGCATATATGCATACATTAGGTACCTCCAATTTGCCCCGTGAAATTTACCCTCCGTATATTTAACACAATAAAACTTGCATAAAGGTTAATATTATCTTGAAAAGTTTTGTCCATTCAAAAGAAGAAACATTAAAAAAAACCCTGATGATTAAAAAAAGATTTTTCAGCATATGGAAACAATGAAAATTATGAACGAAAACAATGTTTACATTTTCACACCATTAAATCAATTGAAATTTAACATAGCCAAAAACAAGTTATGACTAGAGGCTTTTTAAAAAATTCTATGAAAAATCAATTAATGGTCTGATTTTCACAAAAGTTTCCATAATTACTTACCTTTTGATGAAATTATGTTTGAAATAGGTTTTTCCTAAAATATATAAGGGGAATTTTCTTTTATGAGGTCTACCCCCACCCTATTTTATTTTATGAAATTTGAAAAAATGAACCCACAAAAATGATTTTTACTTTTTTTTTTTTATATAAAAATAAGAGTCTGAATAATTATATCAGAAGATTTTTATAAGTTTCTATATAGGAGTTTTTTTTAGTAAAAGAACCATGAATACAGAATTCTGCTAAAAAAAAATTAATAAAGAAACTGACCCTGTTGTAAAAAATTAAAAAAAACGGACTGTTTTACTTATTTTTTAAGATAATGGTAATTTTTCCTCAATTGGATAATTTGATCTTTGAATTAACTGTTTTTCTTTGTAAAAACTCTTTATGTTTGTTATTTTTTTTTTGCGAGATTTTTTTAAAAAAAGTTAAAAAATATATACGTTTCTTCCTTCAATATTGCCTTAACTGATCACATGACGTATTTTGGTGGTACCTAATGTATAGATGTTCCATTATGAGTGGCCATTTTATTTCTTTAAAAAAATATAAATAAAAGACACATATAAAAGATTATTTTCAAAGATCTGGATTGTGTTTCTGAAACGACAAAATAGATAGATACATTTCCGGCTATTTAAATGCAGATCTGTGGGGTTTTTTTTTTTGTAGGGTAGCCATTTTTATTTAAGTTAATCTAATTTCTCTTTAACAATGAATTCTTTGTTGAGTAGAAAAGAATTTGGATCTTAATGAGAGAATCAGAAGATCTCTGCTGCTATGAAGAATGTTTGGTTCTTAAAACGATTTTAGTGCCATGACAGATGTTAAAAAAATATACCAATGTCAAAGTTCTTTCTCTTTTCTCTTTTTGTTTTTTAAGTTTTTATAAATGTACAAAACTGTATCGAAAAATAATAGATATACTGTATATACTCATATATTGGCTGAAATTTGAAGACCTTATTTTTCAATAAAAAATGGTTTTGACTCATTAATAATAATTTCGAATTTACTGAAGACTATATATATCGTAGACAGTTGTTGATAATTCTTAGATTAGAGTACGTTAATTTTTTTTAAACAAACTTGTTTAAATCGTATAAAAACAAAATCTATCATTCTTGAAAAGTAAACCACTCGAAACCCTATATCTTTCGAATAATTTTTTTGCAATAGCTATCTGATGAAACTGGACACATTTATTGAGTTATCAGCCAGAATATGGATTCACGGATCCATATCATCCAGAAAACCCCCAAAATGGGATCCACGGATTCATATCTTCCAGAAAACACCAAAAATGGGATCCACAGATCCATATCGTCCAAAAACACCAATTATGGGATCCACAGATCCATGTCTTCCAGAAAACACAAATTATGGGATCCACAGATCCATGTCTTCCAGAAAACACCAAAAATGGGATCCACAGATCCGTATCTTCCAGAAAACCCAAAAAATGGAATCCATAGATCCGTATCTTCCAGAAAACACCAGAAATGGGATCCACAGATCCATATCTTCCAGAAAACACCGAAAATGGGATCCATAGATCCATATCTTCCAGAAAACCCAAAAAATGGGATCCACAGATCCATATCTTCCAGAAAACACCAAAAATGGGATCCACAGATCCATATCTTCCAGAAACACCAAAAATAGGATCCACAGCAGATCCATATCTTCCAGAAAACACCCAAAGTAGGATCCACAGATCCATATTTTCCAGAAAACCCCCAAAATGGGATCCATATATTCCAGAAAACCCCCAAAGTGGGATCCACAGATATCTTCCAGAAAACACCGAAAAGCAATGTTGCTCATTTAACTCATCTATATTTAATTGAATATTTTGGCAATTGTTTCAAGATAGCACTCTACCCGACCTCCCCCTAGCTATATGGCACTAATGGATTGTATGATATATGGAAGAGTGACAAAAATAAGGGTGAAAGAGTGAGCAATATTTCCTAATATACATCATTCATGTATTCATTTCATGGTGACATTGAATTATAAAAATGTAATTTATTTGCTGAATTGCAATACATTGGAAATTCAGAATGGCCATTATCTTGTTATAATGGAGATTCGGTGTCTGTAACTGAAACTACATCAAAGCTTTTGTCACAATACCCTCAGGAATTGTGTTAGTTTATCAATAAGTATTTAATTTATAGTCAATATCATTAATACATAGAAAAAGGACAACATTGTATTATATATATACTTAGAAATTAAGTATGCAATATTAAATGGTCCACATTGTTTGTTAAAATAAGTTTTAATAAATATATACCCGGTATTATTGATTTATATATAGGTTGTTTTATTTTAATATATACTTAATATTATGGAGGCACGTGGTCTAATGGTTAGAGTAATAGGAAATGGACTCGTCGACCCGAGTTCAATTCCTTGACGAAGCTGTTTGAACTTCACATAGCACTAATACCCTTGGAAAAGGTATGAATCCAACTCTCCCTCCAGCTATGGGTAAATAGTAGGGCAGACTGGGCTCTTTAACCTTGGTTAGGCAACCGGTCTAAGAGAAGGAAAACTCTGAATTCAAACCTGTTGAACTCCGCTTAAGAAATTGACCTTGTGTCACATCCTGCTCGTGCGGAGGAGTTGGTAAATATATATATACTTAATATTATCTGACATATAGATTTTTACGAGAAAATTATTTACAAAGAAGAAATAGTCACATAATCTTCTTCTACATTAAATTTGAAGATGTGTGTGTATTCAACTGTATCCGGTTTAGGTTTGCGCATGTCTGCTTTTCATTTAAGAGTTTAAATTTAACAACAGTTTCATCAATCATGCTTACTCCCTCTGCTTAAAAATGAACTCTGTAACATTATATTTGTCTATTTATTCTGTACGACTTATTTTTATGTTGTAAATAAACCTCATGTGGTCACATTCCATGTGATTATATGGGCCGGGTTAGTTCAGTCGGTAGAGTGTTCGGCTAGAAACCACAAGGTTCCTAGTTCGATACCGGTCCTCGCCAACTCAGCGTATGAGTAGCACAGGGATCTGTGCTGGAAAGTAAGGAGCTGATGGTAGGTGTGGCCCTCCACCTCACACGCTAAAACAATCTCCTTGGTCTATCGCAAGTGAAAAGAAGATAGACTCCCTCGCTGACTGGCTGATACCGACTTTAGGCCGCCCCGTTGACTTTACTTACTTACAATACACAAACAAACATGCAATATGTATGAAAAACCACTTGCATGTTTTCATTGATGCAACTTTCTAACAGTTAAGAGATGCTGATGTCCCTGATGCACAAAAATCACCAAGGAGGCAGCAAAATTGTATCCATGCGTCCCAGTGTTTTTTTGTACATACCTGTGTGTAGAAACTAAATGAAAGATAAGAGGGTTTTACCGACTGAGCTAACCCGGCCCTAACCAAATAGAGCATGGCAAAAATTATATTTTACACTGCCTGGAGGGTGTTTTTTTTTGTAAGTACTTAAGATTAAACGACTATAGACACAGAATCAAATCTATGGAGTACAACAAACTAATACTTATAGAACAAATTTCTACTCAAATGGCTATTATATCTGCAAAAGATTCATCGCTGGTATTCTATGAAACAGTTTAAACACTGTATATTTAACCGAATTACAAAACTTTCAGTTAGTATGAACTCAAAAAAGTTAAGTAAAATAAACAGAGTGGAAACCAAGTTATTAACTCTTAACATCCTGTTGAGAATTTTCTAAGTCCAGATCCCAATTCCTATAAGGATTTATCAATAAATGGCTAAAAATGGTCATTTCATTTAATGTTACCTGTTATTTCCCTTAAATCAAAGACTTCTAAATATGTTTAATATTACATTTAAACAAAGTCCAGATCCCAATTCCTATAAGGATTTATCAATAAATGGCTAAAAATGGTCATTTCATTTAATGTTACCTGTTATTTCCCTTAAATCAAAGACTTCTAAATATGTTTAATATTACATTTAAACAAAGTCCAGATCCCCATTCCTATAAGGATTTATCAATAAATGGCTAAAAATGGTCATTTCATTTAATGTTACCTGTTATTTCCCATAATCAAAGACTTCTAAATATGTTTAATATTACATTTAAACAAAGTCCAGATCCCCATTCCTATAAGGATTTATCAACAAATGGCTAAAAATGGCCTTATCATTTAAAGTTACCTCCTATTTCCCTAGAGATAAAGACTTCTAAATATGTTTAATATTACATTTAAACAAATTCCAGATCCCCATTCCTATAAGGATTTATTAATAAATGGCTAAAAATGGCCTTTTCATTTAAAGTTACCTGTCATTTCCCTTAAATCAAAGACTTCTAAATATGTTTAATATTACATTTAAACAAAGTCCAGATCCCCATTCCCAGAAGGATTTATTAATAAATGGCTAAAAATGGTCTTTTCATTTAAAGTTACCTGTTATTTCCCATTATCAAAGACTTCTAAATCTGTTTAATATTACATTTAAACAAAGGCAATCATTAGGGGTGGATTAGGAAAACAAATGTGACTTCCAGCCGGGTGGAATGAGGCGATATAGGATGTTAAGAGTTAAACCTGTAATTGACTATCTACCATATCAATTGTTTTATCTGTGGGTTGTGTTTATAAACACTTAGGTAGCCAACATAATACACACTTCACTATCAAGGTAAGTGAACCAACTAAGGGCTCATGTTACCAGTAATGTGGGTGAGGACACACCTGCGTTTGGTTATAGTTTTACTTATATACTTAACGCGCAAATTGAGGTGTAGGCATGGTGGTCGGTAACTTGTCTGACTGCCAATTATGTGGAAACTAATTGGATAGATAGAGTTCTTTAACCTTGGTTAGACAACCAGTCTAGGAGAAGGGAAACTTAAGAATATACTTTACATGCAGACTGAAGATTAGACATAGAGTTTTGGTATGGTTGGAACAATCGTATAGGTGCTAGGGCTTGACATGACCTGCCTATTGGATAGATAGAGTTCTTTAACCTTGGTTAGGCAACCAGTCTAGGAGAAGGGAAACTTAAGAATATTTACATGCAGACTGAAGATTAGACATAGAGTTTGGTATGGTTGGAGCAACTGTATAGGTGCTAGGGCTTGACATGACCAGCTTATTGATCGAAGGGGCCCTCTCCAAAAAAGAATGAAAAAAAAAAAAATGACGAAAAGTTTCATTTTATCTCAACAGCGAAAACTGTCGAAAAAATCGAAAATGCAGCTGATCAAGCCTCGCAGATCCATTACTACTATACACCACACACCACCAACAGTATTTATTGGACACTAGAGGGAGCTATAGGCCAAGGTCTTGCACCTCTCCAGGATCAAGGTAAGTGAACCAACCAAGGGCTCATGTTACCTGTAATGTGGATGAGGACACACCTGAGTTTGGCTATAGTTTTACTTATATACACTTAACGACTGAGGTGTAGATATGGGAGTTGGTAACTTGTCCACCCACCAACTATGCAGAAACTAAATGGATAGATAGGATTCTTTGGCTTTGGTTAGTCAACCAGTCTAGGAGAAGGAAAACTGAAACTAGATCAGTAATAACACATAAAAACTGACCTTGTGTCATATCCTGTTCTATGCAGTGGGAGGATTCAGTACATACACACAGGTGGCCTGTTAGTCAACCAGTATAGGAGAAGGAAAACTGAAACTAGATCAGCAATAACTCACGTAAAAACTGACCTTGTGTCATATCCTGTCGTTGTGGTGGGAGGATTCAGTACATACACACAGGTGGTCTGTTAGTCAACCAGTCTAGGAGAAGGAAAACTTAAAATAAGAAGGGGAGATGTAGAATGATCATACTAAGTCCAATTACTGTCGAATTGGCAAGACAAGACAGCAAGCAGTCGTAACCAATACGATTCTGGTATGCTGTGAAGACCACTGCAAAGTGGCAGGATTTATGGAGCCTCAGAGGATCATACAAACCAAGCAGCCAATCAGGACTCAGGGAATGGAATCACCCAAATGCATGAGTAGACTGTTCTGATTGGCTGCTTGGTTTGTATGATCCTCTGAGGCTCCATAAATCCTGCCACTTAGCAGTGGTCTTTACAGCATACCAGAATCGTATTGGGTTACGACTGCTTGCTGTCTTGTCTTGCCAATTCAACGGTAATTGGACTTAGTATGATTATTCTACAACATGCACACTGAAGAGGAAACACAGAGGTTAGTAATTTGGGGGAATCATACCTCTATCTTTATTCTATCAACTGTATATATTGTCCGCCCATCAACTATGTGGAAAGTAGTTGAGTAGATTGGATTCTTTAGCCTTTGTTAGGCAACCAGGTTAGGAGAAAGAAAATTGGAAATAGATCAGCAGTAACTCATTTAAAATGGCCTTGTGTCAACCAGTCTAGGAGAAGGAACATTTAAGAAATTACCTAACATGCAGAGTAGACATAGTGGTTTGTAGTGGTTTATCATACCTCTGTTTTTATTCTGTTGACTGTATATCACAGTGTGTACTAACAGTGCAATACATATACACAGGTAGTGTTAGTCAACCAGTCTAGGAGAAGGAAAACTTAAGAATATACTTCAGATACAAACAGAAGAGTAAACATAGTGGTTGGTGGTTTGAGGGGATTCATACCTCTATTTTTAATCTATCAATCGTCTATATCTCAGTGCATACTAAACAGCTGATATGCTGTAAACTCCAACCAACCAACAAAAAGTGCCTTAGAAGAAGTATTAACAAGAATTGACAAATGTGTCCAAACAAATAAATGTGCAAATATTTTTCTATGAACAAGCAGCATATGAAAGGGGGACAAAAACGCCTTTTTCTTTTGGTAGATGTAGAGGAATGAGATTAATATTCAGTCTTACAGAATCACAGAGGACTATCAGAGGTCTTGTGTCAGTATCGTAGGAAAACAATAAATAATTGTCTCCCTTGGATTTTTTTTTGGTGGAGGGGGGGGCATGTTTTTGCATGCCTTGTGGTTTCATGAGAACCCAAACCTCCTTCCTTGGCTCCTTTCATCCCCTGTGCTTTGAACTTAAAGGTATCATCTTCTCATCTCCATTCTTTGAACTATCAAGATGTACCCGTTTTGTCTTTGTTGAACAGAAAAGAGACTTCTTTAAAATATGGCTAAATCACTAAAGACTTTAGACCAAGTCACCTTTAGGCACCCCAGCGGCGACCTGGATTCAGAAGAACATGTTATTCATTTACACCGTCAAAATCCGTTTTTTTTTACCAGATGATTTTTAGACACATTTTTTGTTTATTTCAATAGTTTTTTTTTAAATAAAAATAGTTTTTTTATTTACAAAAATTTTAAACAAAAAAACAAGTTTACACGGGAATAGTTAAGTTTTATGGGGCTGTGGGAGTTATTTTTGTATTTGCCTGGGGAGTTGTCTGCCCATTTAGTTTCGCTGGTTCCCACTAGGGGCCTGGTCTATTTAAGCGGCTAATTTAAACTTCTTCTCTCTCTTTCCCTGCTGCTCGACCTACAAGACACAATGAGGTAGTCTTATGACCACCCCCTTCTCGTTGGGGCTTCGGCCTTAACACTGGCCACTCACTGCTAGTAAGTCTCTAGTACGATACATGACTATCTTTAGTCATGTATCCGTAAGTACGTTTTTATCTTGATATTTTTACCATTCATGAATGTGTCATTATCTCTACTCTTGTATATGTATTTATATTACTTATGTATGTATGTTTATGTACACCTCTATGTATTATGTACCCTGTTTATTCTGTGCTGTATATAAAGTGTTTTGTCTATCAACTTTTGTCGGAGTTTTATCTTCAAGTATTATCACTCTGAATCTTACAGGACAATCCTAAATCACGCTCAATTGCCGCTCTGGCACCAGAGCATTACTTTTAATAAATAAGTTTTGCTGATTAATCAGAAGTTAATGAATATTTTTCAAAACTAACAATAATTTTTTTTTTCAAATTAGGAAAAAATATTAATTTTTAATTCTTAATCTGATAAAATAGTTTTTGAATTTGATAAAAAAAATTAGCTATTTTAGATAAACATTAAAGATTTTTTGAAAAAGACACAAGATCGTGAGGGAAATAGTAAAGGATATATTATGATAGATTTATCAAGAGATGATGATGATGATGATGATGAAAGAGGAGGAAGAGCACTTTTAAATGATATATTGTTATGGATTTTCTATGGACTGTAGGTAGAAGTATGCATTATTATTGATTGTATAGAAGAAGTGAATTGTGAAGATTTTTGGACTTGTAGATGTTAGAGGAGGAATTTCTTGTGTCAGGTAGGTGAGACCTGTGGATAAACTCAGTTTAAATAAAAAGAATAAAGGTGTTTGTGATGTAAGGGTGAACAAATTTCAAATCCTCAACGAGGATGATCTTTTCCTAGGACTTATACCTTGGGAAAGGTATGAATCCAATTATCTCCCTCCAGCTATAGGTAAATATAGGGTATACTGGGATTTTTAATCTTTGTATAACAACTGTTTATAGGAGAGGAAAAATTCTGAATTCAAATCTGTTAAACTCAGCTTAAAAATTGTGTTGCATCCTGCTTGTGAAGAGGGTTTGGACAAATACATAAAAAATTCCTATTTTAGAGTAATCCATCTATACATATATAAAAGGCAGTTGTGTTGTTATATGTATGTCTGAATGACACTAAGAAAATACAACAATTAACAGCATTAAGTAAATATATATACACACTAAATATCACTGGTGCTTGCTTTTTGTGCAAAAATAATGATTTGATTTATATTCATGAAGATAATTAAAAATTTAAATGATAACAGCATGGAATGTTTTTCTTTTTTTTTTTTTTGAATTTTTTAATATTTTAAATAGTAGACTTTAATCTTTCTTTTCAGAGTGGCTGGATCAATGCAAGGTCTTTTTTTTACATAGGGATTTTAATGGGGCATCATGCAAGGATCTAACTTGCAATTCAATAAGAATGGATCTAAGAGGCTAATATTATACCCCCTCTCTACACAGGCGATGCCGGTAGCTGCTTTTAGTTTTTAGTAAAGTAGTCTAATTCTTTTAGTTTTTAGATAATCCAAACTAAAAAGAAAAGAAAAGTATAATTCTCTACTTGGTAAATGTCCTCTCTTTCCATAGATTTGTCAATGTCTAATTTCTAAAATCATATTTTCTGGTTAACAATTGTGTATCTATAAGATTAAAAATGCAAGTAGTGACATTTTTGCATATTTTATATACGAATTGACACTTTTCTATGAATTGATCATCATCAGAACCGTTCATAGCATTATCTGATTGGTCCTCACAAAAATGAGAGAAAAATCAATGTTTTCAATCCTTAGAAATCTGGCACTCATATATCCAGTACTGAGCAAAAAAAAAAAAAAATAATAACAAGAACAATATGTATCTACCCATCCCCTCTACCATGATTAGGATCCAACACAAGGTCAGTTTTTAATCTAAGTTTAAAAGGTTTGGATCAAAATTTTCTTTCACCTAGATCAGTTGCCCCAACAACTGTACCACTTCTGTTCTTCTACAAGGATGGCTTTGGCATTAAATAACCATAACCATAAAGGTCAATGTGCTATTAAAATAAAGAAACCAAACCAAACCAGATAGTGAAAATTTCACATTAAAATTCAACTTATAAATACCTGAGAGGCTACTGACTTCTTGATCTGCAACTCATATTCTAGGTTCATAGCAACAACATATTTCCTGATAGAAAAATACATTATATTATTTATATGCATATGTTCTTTAAGCAAATATGGATTATTCTGCACTCATATATTTCAATTTTTCTATTAAATTTGACAATAAATAAATTGCCCTAAAATTTCTGTCTGACAGAAAGTTGTATTCCTATTTCTGGTATTTTTTTCCCGTCCCATTCTCTTGATAAGAGCAGATGGTGACCTGATAAAGTTCATTAAATAAGTATTTATTTGAAAGCATTGGTTATGGGTAACATAGCAGAAACAAAAAATAAGTACAAAATTTAAAGAATGGAAAATACTTTTTTCTTCTAATATCTTCCAAAAAATAGATCCTCCTGTTTCACTCAGAAACTTATTTAATTTTGTAAATAAGAGAAGAAAAGACTCATTTTTTCCCCTCTAACCTGATGACTAAAATAACTATCAACCACAGGTCAATAGCCATTTAAGTATAAGCAATAAAGTCACAAACCATAAAATTATGAGAATAGATCCCATTTTAAATTCACTACTTGCTAGCACCAAATTTGAGGCAAGTCTTTTCAACACTTTAAATATGATAGACAAAAGAGATCAAATATGATGTACATGAAAAAGATCTACAGATTAAACTCATTAGAACAACAGTATCCTCAAGTCACCCAAATAATCCTAATGGTCACTGAAACATAGAGTGTTTTAAGGTTTAATGTTAGTGATCATGAAATTACACTAAAATGATTTTTTAATAAATACTTGAGAGAGAATGGAAACTGAAATTTTTGATGGCATTTTTTAAGCATGAACCAGGACTTTTGTTCTCAGATCCAAGTGTAGCATCTGTTACTTTCATCAGAATTAAAGAATTACTTTTCAGCACTTCTGCTTCAGACAGAGTATAGTTCCTTGGCCTTCAATATTCAAAGGACATATATAATTGTGATGATTATCACTTACCTAAAATAAAAATATAATGCAACTTTGCATGTTTTTTTTAGCATAAGTGGTCATTTGCAATATTATCTGTTATATGTTGATGGGTAACCTGTTAATTATGCACACCTAGTGTAGAAAATATTATCTGAATTCAGGCCTAGACAGTTAGGGATTTGAGTGAAAGGCGTAACCTTAGTTTGACCCCTCTCTTCCAGTTTGCATGGAACCCTGAGAAAGAGTTTTAGTCCTAGATAAACTGCTGAAAGTTAATAAGACAGAATATCGGCCTTCAGCGAGATAACCACTCTGAGAAATAATAACAAATAACAAAACTGCTGATTGATAAAAATGTGGTTAGGGTCTGGTGGTTAAGAAGATTAATAAAATGTGAATTCACAGGAGAAATGTTTTGTGTTATTAATCAAGAACAAACCAACAACGCAGATCATCATAAGAGCATCTTTGAAGGAGCCAACAAGAAAGTTAATAAGTCAGAGGATCGGCCGTCAGTTAGATAACTACTCTGAGAAATATTAACATAAGTGTTACAGGTGACACACCCTATAAGACCAATGGAATGCGCCAACAGCTTACTATAAATAAACAGGGATAATTGTGGCTTAGAGCAAGCCAATGCGAGTGCCAGTAACTTTGTTCGTCAGACGTAATTTCCACATCTCTCTATTGTATTGTCTACTTTCTGTTAATACATTTTTCTACTTTTCGTTACTCGTTGTTTGTTCTTATTTGACCCCTTAAAACCTCACAACAATAAGTATGGATATACAAACATGGTCATACCCAGAAATATACTGTCAATGTAAAGAAATATTATACAACACATATATATATTTACCAACCCCTCCGCACGAGCAGGATGTGACACAAGGTCAATTTCTTAAGCGGAGTTCAACAGGTTTGAATTCAGAGTTTTCTTTCTCCTAGACTGGTTACCTAGCCATGGTTAAAGAGCCCAGTCTGCCCTGCTATTTACTCATAGCTGTAGGGAGAGTAGGATTCATACCTTTCCCAAGGGTATTAGCGCTAAGTGAAATGCAATTATCACATCCAGGATTTGAACTCTGGGCGACGAGTCCATTTCCCATGACTTTAACCATTACACCACGCGCTTCCATCCATGTTATACAACACATATGATTATATTCAAATCTGTAATATTACTATCACTTCTGAATATGTATAAGTTGTTGTAAATGTTGTGTCCTTAAAAGGGATACAATCAGACAAGGTTGAAGTCGAGGGAAGGACCAGTCAATATGTTCATAGATTTAAGATAGAGGGGTTTATTGCAGAGAGATACAATAAGACAGACAAGGAATAGTGCGGCATGCTACTAATCCTCAGCCCAGTATACTGCTGTACTCACTATATATAGTTATTTACTAAGCTTCACTTGAAAATGAATGGGGCACTCAGTGAGGCTCGAACTCACTAGTCATAGTTTGACAGTCTACCTTGGTAACCATTACACCATGAGAGGTGCCCTTTGCTTACTATATATATAGTCAGACCACAAGGAATAATGAGGCATGCTACTAATCCTCAAAGCCAGCCCAGTATAATGCCGTTCTCACTATATATATAGTCAGATCACATAGGCGAGAGAGAGTGTGGAATATTCCATTACAATAGTATACATAAGCAAGAGATGAAGTTTAAATTGAACCAGAATGATAATGACAGTTGGTTGGAGAATATAGAATGGACCTTTGTGAGAAAGAGAAAAAATGTTTTTACCCAACAGGTAGGATTTGACACAAGGTCACAAGTATAGGGTATCCCAGCAATGAACAAACTCCATTTTCAGTAACAACAGATTTGTGAGACTAGCTTGCTAAGATTACACCATGATGGGACACCTTCAAACCTTTGTGACAGAGAATGGTAAAATAAACGTTGTCATTCAATAACCAAACTTTGTTATTTCATCTGCTTTTGTTGGTGTGAAGACATGATAAACAAGTATTGCAACATTGTTCACTGCAAAGTTTCTTTGCATTGTTTGTTACACAGTATGAAATCTTCATATTGTTTGCTACAATATATCTAAAAATTATGAAAGTAAAAAATTAATTGATTTTTAAAATCATAATTAATATATTCAAACAGCTTCTTATTGACATTATTTGTACTAAAAATCAATTATAATAACAAATAAAAAAAAATGTTACAATGACAAGAGAATAATGTGTAAACAGTAATGTCTCATTTTATTTTAATAACAGAATTTAGAGAGACTAATAAAGTCACTTTGTATTTTATATTCTTGAATGTTGCTTATTGATTCTATTCTCATAGACCAAAATATAATGGTATATATAAATATATATATATATATATATATATATATATATATATAGAGGGAGAGAGAGAGAGAACTCTAACGTTCCCTTGGACAATGTTGATGTCAAGAATAGGAGAGATTTGCTGCATGGTAAACTATTGAACAATCATATATATATATATATATATATATATATATATATATATATATATATATATATATATATATATAAATTGTAAAATCAAAAAGTTTAAAAGAAGTGTACAGTAATTCAATTGAATTTGTCAGACGTCTGGAATACCAGCTTATCTGTTGATTGAAACCATGAAAGTCTGTCAAGATTTTATGAGTTATAGGCACTCTTAGCATTAGATTTTTAATATATATATATTATATATATTATATATCCCACTCTAACTATTCCCCTCCCTTCCTCACAATTCTGTACCCCCCTCAAAAAAAAAAAAAAAAAAAAATTAATCCATTGTTTCGTACTAACTACCACCACCACTTTTTAAGCTACTACTCGTTCTTCTATAAAAACGAGGCACTTGGAAAAAAAACTTAACATCGTTTCCCACCTGATGATGGCTGAAAAACCAGCCGAAAGCGCTCGAATAAAAGGATTTGGTGGACTATTACAACTTCTCCACCGAAACACAAAAAAAAGAAAAATAGAAAGACCATGAAAAACTCCTCAGACTTGAATTGTCTGTGGCGTTAACCGAAACTTGTATAAAGAAAAAAATGCTGCCGAAGTAACATATATATATATATATTATATATATATATATTATATAAACATGCCAGCAGAACTATCTAAAAATGAGCAAATAGAAAACTTGATTATATACAGAAGTTTTTCTTTATCCGATTTCTTATATTTTGGCTACTGTTAAAAGTTTATGGCTTAAAAATATTATATTCATCAACAAGTTCACTAAAATCTAAAATAATAATTATACTAACAAGGCAGAAGGTTGAAATGTTACTTATCTTTTTACACAATTTTTATTAGTAATTCAGGACAATATTAGTTCTTAAGTTAATGACTGGAAATATTTTTGTCACTTTAGTCTAAAAAATAAACACACTTTTGAATTATTAGTGTAAGAGGCCAAGTAATCAACTAAAGATTTACTTTTTCTCTGAATGTTTGAGATGAGGCTTGAAGATTAGTATTATCTGCATTATTCGGACTATTGTCCCCATCTTTATTGTTATTTGTACAATGTTTCGGCCGATATACACTCCGGCCTTCTTCAGGTATTTCTTGTCGGACTCGGGAACCTTCTCGAACTCAGGAGCCTTCTCGGACTCGGGAACCTTCTTTTCGAACTCGGGAACTTTCTTGTCGTATTCGTGAGCCATCACGGAACTTTGAACCTAACCCTTTATTTATTCCACGGGGGTATCCTGTTTCATTCCGCTAACCATATCTGGGGTAGGAGTTGTGTTAACTAATTATTTTTCTAACTGCTTTCACTCAGGATTAAACTCGGGTTCCAGAGATAACTGTCACTTAGAACTGTCTTAACCTAACTGCCTTATCCACTCGGCCATGTGTACAAATAACAATGAAGATGGGACAATAGTCCAAATAACGCTGATAATACTAAAGATTTACTTCATTAGACATATTTATCAAATGAAACCTAAGGGAGATAAATGAGATATCCTGGTGTGAAAATGTCCCAAATGGAAAAGCAATAAGCATTCCTGTTTAATTAAAATAGACAATGCTTATCATATCATGTGGTGGCTCATATTCATGTTAGAGTTAATTGTTATATTCAATAAACATTTTTACACAGATTCAGAATTTGAAAATAAATCAAGGTATCATCATCATCATTATCAAGTTCCTTCCAAATATTCCTGCTTGTCTTTTTACTTTTTGTTCATACTATATATATATATATATACATATATATATATATATATATATAGAGAGAGAGAGAGAGAGAGATAGAGAGATAGATAGATGAGAGGTAGTAAGGGATTATTCTATATGTGATTTTTAAGATACACCGTATTATTATTGCATGATCCAGTATGTATAAATACAGTGAATCTTTAAATCACTAAAGAGAGCTCAATGTATACTAAACTTTTTAGATTATGTACACAGAGCAATATTTATCTTTGAAAGAAAGGAAATATATATATATATATATATATATATATATATATATTTATATATGAGAGTTTGTTTGAGATGGCGATAGCCGACAATTTTGGGAGAATATGTGCTTAATAAAAAGGTCTAGATGAGGCTGGAAAATTCGTATTATTTAGATTTTTTTTTACTGGTATCTTCATCTTTATTTTCATATATACAACTTTTCGGTCGATGTGCCCTCCGGTGTACTTCAGGTGGATTTTGTCAAACTCTGAAGGTTGCAGGTTCAATCCTAACTACAGGGGAAAAAACATAGAATACTTAATATAGGTTAAAACTTTTACCCAGTCATGGTTAATGGAATAAGAACAACCAACCACAATGGATTAAATAAAGGGTATGGTTCGAAGATCCACGAAGGCTTCCGATTACGCCAGGAAGTTCAACAAGAATATTCCCAAATTCTAAAATAGGGCTGTCGGTAGGGGCTTTAGAATACACCACTGCACCTTTGCAGAGAAGGAAGAACCCCCTAATGAAGCCACCTGTTTGCACTGGGTGTCGACTCGTGATGCTTAAGGACGGAATCCAGGTAGATAAGCACTTCATGACAAGCAACACCACTTTAGCCCTTAACTTCTCAAGACGGGTGGACGGAGTGGCCTCCTCCGATCAATCGGCTGGACGTGTCGAGCCATAGCACCTATATGATTGACTAGCTGTTGAAAGTCTCTTCCAGAAGCAGAATGACATTGATTAATTACATTATTAATAGGTTAATTCTAAATTCAAAAAAAGAAACAGACATTTGACAATGCTTTAACACACTGTAACCAGTCTCTTCCTCCCCACTGTCAGTGAGGCTTAGAATAAACACCGTATCCCCTGCAGAGGGCAAGACTCCTTCAAAAAGGGTTGTCCTAGGTATGACACTAAATTGCATCTAATGGTAATGCCCCAGTTCCGGAGATAAGGGGATTGTGGAGAATGATTTCATTTACATTACTCTCAGGTCCATTCTTACCCAGAATAGCTGTACTTGATAGTGTTGAATGTTTTAGGATATAAGGCATGAGGTAAATGGTCACTCCTAAATATAGACTCGTTGACTACCACGTGACCTGGGGTAGATTTCTATTGTCCAATCACTGGCACTGCTGCTGCTGCTTCTGCTGTATTAATAGAGGCACCATTCTAAACTTATGTCATTGACACTTGGATTCTCTTGGACGTAGGACTTACAAAGAACACCGGATTCTTATTGGCTTGCTTACTTACTTATTACATCTGGAACTAAGGATGCCGATCAGATACTTAACAGATAGGATTTTATCTAGGGTCAAATGGATCTGTCTTGAAAAATTATTGTATTAGATAGGAATACTTGAATAATATTCATAATAAAGTTATTCCATATAACTTTTTATGTGTGAATCATTTGTATTAATAATGGTTAATTAAATGTATAGAAATTTGGGTCTTTTTTTTTTTTTAAAGCAATATGTAATTAAATACAACCTTCATCCCAAAACCCCTAAACCATAACCCAATTCGCAAAAAGTTCATCCATACACTGTAGTTAAACTGTCATGGGTCACCACCAAAAAATTTAATTTTCCGACCAATTTGCAAGTTTAGCCCATAACGGTTGTCTGTTTACCTGTCAATTAGTCAAGTGGGTACTGAGTCACTAGTCAGTCAGTTTTCCTTTATCGAAATGTGATGAAAACCTGCTTAAATTTACAAGCGTCTAATGGGATAGGCCAGATCTGAAGTATTGATTACTAAAAAGATAAAAACTATTAATACCACAATTGTATATTCCTAACATTAAAAACACTGTTCTCGATGAATCATCGTCAAAGTTCAGCAGTGATGAGCCTGGTCAATGATTAGATGAGTGACCACTTAAGCAAACTTTGGTTACTTTGAGCTACAATTGTTTACTAAGGATTATTATTATTAATTACTTGAGACTATATAACTGAGTGCAAACAAATATTTTTTTAACAGAAATAGTTAATTAAACCATATAATTGTGTATAAAATATATTCGGTAGGAATACTTGAAACCATAAAACTTTGTGAAAAAATTATTAGTATTATTTATTTAAAATAGTGTAATTGAAATTATATAACTTCATATGGAATATTTGTATTAGATACAAATACTTGAAACCATATAACTGTGTGCAAACAAATGATTATTATTAAATAGAAATAGATAAATGAAACCATACAATTGTTTATGAAATATTAGCATTAGACAGAAATACTTGAAACCATACAACGGTATGCAAAAAACATTTAAGAAAACATACACAAAAAATATAAATATAAATTTACAAGAAGAAAGTTACTTGATAAGTAACTGAAACTCACCAGAACTGTAGAATGTTGCTATTGGATAGAGAAATATTCTACAGTCCGCTCGCTTTCTGGGGAGTTTCAGTTACTTATCAAGTAAATTTCTTGTATATTTATATTTATATTTTTTGTGTAGGTTGAAACCATATAACAGTGTGCAAAACAAATTATTATTATTAGATAGAAATAGATAAATGAAACAATACAATTGTTTATGAAATATTAGCATTAGACAGAAATACTTGAAACCATAAAACGGTATGCAAAAACATTTATGAAAACCCACACAAAAAATATAAATATAAATTTACAATATATGCAGTATATTCTGAAAGTCTGTTGGAATAAACTCTGTCAATGGATCTGTTTGGATCTGAAAGTGTAATCTGTCAAGTGACATTTAAATGAATGTATTTTGGGTTAATGTCTGAATACTGAAAATGTTAAACATATTGCGTGTCCATACATTGGTCTGAATAGATATGTGGATTAGTTAAATAATGCTTTGTTTGTCACTGTATTTGTTAAGTTAGAATTGTGAAGTTAGTATTATTCACCACACATATATATAGAGAGGATAATAATAATAATAATAATAATAATAATAATAATAATAATAAGTTTTGATATGTGTAGTATATTCTTGTCTTGTAGATTCCTTAGAGAGAATTCAGCCACTGCCATTTTGTTTCTCATTGGTGAATGTGTGAAAATTTTCACTTACCTGAATCAAAAAGTTTATGCTGCATTCTGCTGCAGAATGTGTTGCAGTTTCAGAAGCCAACAGGTTTTTATGTTGCAGTATTTCTAGGCCAATGCCACCTAGTTTAAAATTATTTTTTTTCCTTTTCCTAAAGCAGTCTACACAGTTGGAGGGCATAATCTGTTATATTTATACATAGACATAATATAAAATGAAACACAGCCTCACCTAGAATTGAACTTGGTTCAATGATTCTATTTTTTATATCACTCACACTGTTATTAAGATATGTGTTTATTATTGCATTTTATGCTTTTATCTAGTGATTGAAGCTATATTTTTATCATGAAAGAATCTATTGAAATATTTAAAAATAATTTTAAATTTTTAAGGTCAAAACTGCATGCACGTTTCATTAGAAGTCCCTATTTATTGACTGCCCTGTCGACTGTGGCATTAGAATATACCGACTGCACCTCTGCAAAGGGGTAAGACTCCCCCAATGAAGCCACCTGTTGGCCGTGGGTGGCGACTTCTGATGCTTAAGGATGGAATCCAGAGAGATGAGCAGTCCATGACATGCAACACCCCACTTAGACCCTTACTTAGGCTAGATGGGCAGTCAAAGAGGCCCCCTCCCATCAATTGGCTGGCCATGTCAAGCCCTAGCACCTATATGTTCGCCCCAACCCCATTGACCTTATGGCAACCCCAAGACCTTTTTATCATATGTGCGCTAGAATGTGGTGGCTGTGGATCTTCATGTCCTAGGTATGGCGTTAAACTCTATCTGATGGTCGGGTTCCAGTTCTGGAGGTCTGGGGAATGTGGAGCACCCCTTCATCGTCATTGCTCCCTGGTTCACTCTTAGGGTCCCATCTATGTGTTAAATTGAAAAACATGAGTTGATTAAAAAAATTGATTATCCATTAAAAATGAATCTTATTTCAAAATTTTGTCAACATTAAATGAGCCACTGAGGTTGATATGCCATAAAACAAACTAAACCAAAGCAAACCAAAAATCCCTATTTATTGAATTTTACTTATCATTTCCTTAAAATAAAAATCACTGTCGGCAGAGCTTAAAATATGTTGACTGTATCCTCTGCTGAGGGATAAGACCCCACCAAAAAAAGTGTGTCCAGAGTATGACACTAAACTGTATCTGATGGTGAGGCTCTACTTCTGGAACTTTGGGAAATGTGCATTATGTCTTCATTTCCATTATTCCTAGGATCATTCTGAACCAAAGTGTTAGTACCTATTAGAGTCCCATCTATAGGTTAAATAAATAAGTAAAATGTAGTTGTATTGGTTAGAAATAACTGATATAACCGTGTACAAAAGACTTAAGAAACTATACAAAAAATGTAAATATAAACATACAATGTACATCTACTAATAAAATAACCCACACAGTTTGACATGCCATTAAAATCAATCAATCAATTAAAAGAAAAGAAACTTTGTTCATATTGAGCAGGTTTTTGATAAATGTTGTAACAATTATATCTGACCAAGAAAAATATCCTTATTACTGTATTTAATTAGTCCTACCATTTCCTTAATGTTGCATAAAATCACAAAGCCAATATATTACGTATCTTTACCTTCATTGCATTGCCCAACTTTTGAACTTTGTTAATTTCCTGAGCAGACATGCAGCATAGAAAATTAATCAGTGCCTCTCCTTCTCTTCCTCCTCCTCCTCCTTATCATCCTCATCATTTATTATTATTGTTACAGTGTTAAAATTCATTACTGCATATTGTTGTTGAGGCCATATAATACCAAGCCTTTTTCTAAACAGATATTATTTTCTTAGCTTTGTTATTATTTGTCTCCTGAAGTTATAAGAAATATGTTTGTATTTGTCTGAAATGTATTAATATATAAGACATGCAATCAGACTGGATTCAGATTAGTGAAATCTAAAATAACACAGATATATTTGGATTTATTTTATATACCAGAAACAGTTGAACCTCTTTTTATTCTTGGTGTTACAAGAGGTACCTTCACCCCATTTATCCTTGCCATGAATAGAAATCTTAACTTGGAATTATACAGGGAGTCTATGTGTCAAAGTCCTTAAAATGTCAGTAAACAATCAGAGATCAAAGAATCCAATGCTTGAACAAAGCTTTAATGGCTGAAGAACCTCAACTTTGGTTTTTCAAATCTGTCAAACACAAAAGCACAAAATAATCATGGAATGAATAGCTGGGTTTTAAAATTCAACTTATACACAAGCATATATGCTGTAGTAATAAATCATACAATAACGGAGCAGTTTTGAATTAACCTGAAACAAATTTGTTTTAACTTTTTTCCTTTTTGAATAAAAGATATCTTAAATTAAAATTTCATATTTAGATGAATTCGTTCAGTTACAGCATATTGTACATACAAAGATACTCTCAAAATTATGACTCCATATTTTTGTATATATCGGCATTAAAACCTCGGTAGACTGTCTAATTCTTGTGCCCCTGAAGTTACAGCTCTTCCTGTGACTGTGAAGTCCAATGTTCAAAAAACTGCCTTGACTACAGATGTACAATCATGGTTGTACATACAAAGATACATTCAAAATTATCACTCCATATAGTACTCAGTAATGAGGAAGTGCTTATTATGGTTATATCTTTACTTCTAACTTATTCTTTTTTTACTTTCTTTTTCCCATGCTTTCTATCTTTTGTTTGATCTTTTTCCCCTAATTGGGATATACATGTGGGTTTGGTGACCGCATGTGAATTTTTATATTCCTTTGATACTCCTTTGACAAATTCACCTACAATCTCGAATACGACTTCTGCAAGACATTTCACAAGAATTGACACATTCACTGTCCCATTGGTACAATTGTCAAATTAGCAAGCTAGGATGTTCCATCGCAGAGAATTTCATCATATTTCATGCTGGAATGTCTGAACACTAAAACTTGAAGAAACACAAGCTCTTACAATGTGCTCATTTCATCAGTATGGCATTGATATCACCTTCTTCTCAGTGGTACAGTTACCAGATAGCGGCTACTGCACCATCATGATCTTGAAGGCTGATGTATTCTATCATCCTTATCACAGTGGCAACTCTGGACATCATGGTGTAGCATTTGCATTTGAGACACAGTGAATTTGTTGAGTCAAGCCGGCTCAACTGAACCAGGGTGAATGCCACAGCAGTAACAGTAACAGTAGTATCTTTGAGTGAATTTGTTGAGTCAAGCCGGCTCAACTGAACCAGGGTGAATGCCACAGCAGTAACAGTAACAGTAGTATCTTTGAGTGAATTTGTTGAGTCAAGCCGCTCAACTGAACCAGGGTGAATGCCACAGCAGTAACAGTAACAGTAGTATCTTTGAGTGAATTTGTTGAGTCAAGCCGGTCAACTGAACCAGTTCTAAAGTTTCCAGAATTAAAAAAAAATTTTTCATTTTAATTCTGGGCATTTGTGCCCACTTCTAATTAAAAGAGAGAGTGAGAGAGAGATTTAAAATAAAATTTAAACTTTATGCCTTTATTCAGAGGCTTCCAACATATGTTGTATAAATTCAATCTCCATGCAGTCATAGTTGGTTGGATTTTACAGCATGTCAACCCTTGTTGGGTTATTTTATGCCAAAGACGTTTTGTTTTATTCATTTTTATGGGTATTCAATTTTTTTAAACTCATTTTTTTCTGTTTAACCTCTTCTTAAATCTTCTGACTGGTCTAAAATGAAATTTAAAAAAAAACAATTTTAAATCTGTAGACAAAAACTAATCATTTGTTTTTGTTTTTTCTCAGTCAGCAGTAACAGTAACAGTAGTATCTTCTGTTTACCTAAGTGACTTTGAAGAATTTGCATTCACAACTGCTCAATACAACAGTTCAATATCTTGAACCTGTAGAGAGGCAAAAGAGCTAATCCATATGTATGTTTTTGGCCAATTTTTTATTTTGCCATGTTTGACACTAGGTCAATTTTAAAGCAGCAGAAAGCTGGTTTGAACTAAGAATTTTCCTTCTTCTAGACTGGTTACCTAAACAAGGCTAAATAATTTTGTTTGTCCTACTATTTTCCCTCATTCTGCTGCATCAGAGTATATTAACTCCATTGCTCAGAGTAGGAATTGAATGACCTTTTAGTGCACTGCAATACTTAGTGAAACCTATCTCCATTATGCTTTGTTTTTGGAGCTTTAAAAACAACATAGGCATTTACCCAAACTGTTCATCACTGGTAGGATGTGACACAAGTTGCAAGTGGTTGCAGAGATGGATTCATGACATTGGTGCAAAACAAAATGTAAATAGGCTCATCCAAGATTTTATCTCTGGTTGGTGATTCCATTTCCAAACATAATAACTGTTACACAAGTGCACCTCCAATCCAGTAAATAATTGCATAATTTATCATGGGAACTAATTATCATGATTATTTATATGATTATTTATCTCTGAATGACATTTATATGATTATTTATATTAAATGACATTTATATTTATATATTTATATAATTTATATAATTTTATAAGTTTAATAATTTATATAATTTTCCAGGTCATTTATATTTATATTAAATGACAATTACATTAAATGACATTTATATAATTATTTATATTAAATAATAATATTAATAATAATATTAAATAAATTAGCAATACATATTAAATGACATTTATATGATTATTTATCTCTGATGACATTTATCTCTGAATGACATTGGTGCAAAACAAAATGTAAATAGGCTCGTTCAAGATTTATCTCTGGTTGGTGATTTCATTTCCAAACTGTTACACAAAGTGCACCTCCAATCCAGTCCATATGTAAATAATTGCATAATTCATCATGGGAATATGCTAGTTTTAAACATAATTACAAACCAATAACTAATATCACTTCATTAAATTCAACCCTTTTTTGCTTTTGTTTTTTAATCATAGCTTGTCAATCCAGTTTCAAATCACAACCTAATTTTTTACAGTTGTAAGCAAAGTAAACCCAAAGTTGCTGATTTTTTTACAGTTTAAAGTAAGTCTACCAAAAATACCTAGCATGTCTGCAGGTTTAACATATTGATAAGTAACTTCGTCTTGCCATATGGCATGAAAATAGATCTTACGACCAATTATATCATTCAGATAAAAACTTTTCTCTTTGCACAGATACAGTTACAAGGCAATTTGCTACCACTCAAAAGTTTTCATTTTTTTTCTTTCTTTTTTTTAAGTGCAAGAATTTTTTGATTGAAATTGTAGCAATTATTTTTTTGTTTTGTTTTGTTTTGTTTTGTTCTCTTATTTCGTTTATTTCTGAATTTGTTTTTGTCTTTAGAAATGAATATTCCAAACTTTCAAAATGGAAATAAGTTTATCTTTAAAGATGTTTCTCTTATTTATTTTCAAGCTATGAATTTGGCCCACTGTTGTTTTATTTGCCTTTTTCCTTCCCCAGTGCATTGTCTTATCAGTGGCTATGCAATAAAGAGCTAGAATCTGTCACAGCAGTCGGGTGCTTTGAGAAGATGTTATCACTGTAAAACATCTTGTGGCATCTGCTCTTCAGCTTAGCTCACCAAAGTATGAAAAACTCTTTGAGATGTTTGTTGATATCTAAGACATATTATTATTATCATTATTATTATTATTATTATTATTATTATTATTATTATTATTATTATTATTATTTCAAAATTTGAATTAATTTAATGCATGCATACGAAAAGAAATGTCAGATGTGAAAAGTTTTGGGCTGACAAAAAATAAATGTAGTGAACTATGGTAATCACAAAGAACCTCTACTTCACAATATTCATTATTATTCAGGTTTTCATGATAAAATGGAAATTGGACACCTTAGAAGCAACTGAGAAAATAAGAAGTGGAATCATCTTCTGCTGTGGATTTCTTTCATAACTGCCAAGATCACAAACTTACAGTCCTAAGAGAGATTTAGAACTTCACAGTTTTGAAATAATAATAAAAAATTAATACAGAATCAAACTTAATGTTTCTAGTTTCTATGCATAACTGTGCCATAAACTATTTTCTTTGATGATACTATCGTAACAACACCTCTTTGTTTTGAACAAATTCAAAAGTGAGCATCATATCAAATTTAACCCATTCATTGTACAGAGTGGTCCGAAAATCTTGTCACCCCTACATATTTTTAAGAGGTAAAATAATTACATATTACAACCTGAAATTCGAGAAAATAATCAAACTTTTAAAGATGTTTTTTAGGGGTAAAATGAGTATTTAACATAATAAAACGAAAATACTGAAAGTTAGAATGATATGTAACAAAACCACTCTTTAAATCTTCTTGCCCCAACTTAGAATCATTATTCTCAGGTCCTCTGACCTGGAGTGGTACTACATGTTAGTTTTGCATCTGTAAGTCAAATATACCTACTAATGTGAGGGGCTTTTTTTTAAAGGAAGAGATGGCACCGTAAACCAATATAATTGCTTAAAATTATGATTTTTCAACCTTTATTGGTTAATTAATGCCTAAGTTAGTTGTTTTTAAGCAATTATATGGTTTACTGTGCCATCTCTTCCTTAAAAACAACTAACTTAGGCATTAATTTAACCCAATAAAGGTTGAAAAATCATAAAACCAACCACCAACCAACCAACTTTTTTGTAAGAAAATTTAAGATTAATAAATAATTTCCGGAATTTAGACCAACTATGAAATAAAGATGTAGATTGTAGGTGATTATTTTATAATTTTTGTCAACAATTTCAAATTTACACTTGAATCTTTGCCTACTTCAAACCGCTCGCAGTGGCTCTCCCACCACAAACAAAGTACAAAAACTGATGGTTAGTTCATTATAATTGAGCAGAAGGACTCAGATTACAATAATAATAGGACTTTATTTGAATAGAATGGGTTCTGAGATGAATAGATAGTGAAATTTGAAATATCCCATTATACAGGTAAAAAATACAAAAAAAATTTGGTACAGATGTGTGTGTGTGTGTGGGGGGGGGTAGGCAATTAGTCAACGCTAATTTATGATACATAAATCCGCATAACAGAAAAGAAATTTACCCATCTTATTTTTATATCATCTTATAAAGGTGTCTGTTGTAATGGTTACTGTCATAGGAAATGGACATGGCGAGACGAGTTCAAATCTTGAATGAGGCAGTTTGAATATTACATAGTGCTAATACCCTTGGGAAAGGTATAAATCCTATTATTCTCATTCCATTCTTCCAGCTATGTGTAAATAGTAAGGGAGACTGGTCTCTTTAACCTTGATTAGACAACCAGTCTAGGAGAAGAAAAATCTGAATTCAAACCTGTTAAACTTCATTTAAGAAATTCACTTTGTATCGCACCTTGCTTGTGCAGAGTGGTTGGTAAATCTATACAACGTTGTTATTTTCCCAATAGAACAATGTGCAAAAAAAAACACTCTTAAGAAATAAGTAGATAAACAATGTAAATATGAACAGATAATGAATGTGATTCTCTGACTAGGCATAAAATAAATCTAGATTAGTTGACATGCCATTAAAATCAAATAATCAACTTTGAAAGTTAGATACTTCCATTTATCATACATATTCAAGTTATAGTTCAATGCAAATGGCAAATCTAAATCCTTATGATTGATAGCAACTCAGTTTGATTTGTAAGTCAGAGGATCAAATAGATACTCAAAAGCCATTCAGTCCAAAAGTGTCATTTAAAATGGCAAAACTGGTTGTTATTGATGAGATTTTTTAAAATATCTTTATGAAATCTGTAAAGGTTAAAAATTCATTATCTGATAGCCAAAAAGAATTTACTAATGATGCCACAATTAATGATTAAAAACAATATACAACAGTATGATAATTTAATTATTACAATGTTTGATATGTTTACTTAAGAGCTATTGTATAATAGTCCAATATGTAAAAAGTATAATAATCTCTCTCACTCTTTTTTTCTTTCTTTTCATTATGTTCAATTGAAACAGATTAGCATTATCGCTTCTGTGTGCTCACCACTTCATTCTATCTTAAAAAACAGTACTTCTTATAACCCAGTCATCTACATTATCATGACTAGCAAATATATGCACCCTCCGGGTGCAAGTTTTTAAGTTTTAATGAAATAAAATATCATGTTAACTTAGAAAGGGTAATGAACTAATAAGATGCCGATAAAAAGATTTGAAACAGAGGGGGAACAACTAAAACTTGCTTTTTTTTCCCTCCCGTCTTTCATTGCTAAATTTTCATAATTTAACTATTTAGTTAAATTAGGAAGTAAAGAATAGAATTGCTGTTAATATTGTTAATGTATTTATTGGAGAGATTTCTGGCCATATTCATTAAGATAAAACCAAACAATTAGAAATCAATAATACTGAGCACATATTTATTAAAATCAAATTTTTAATATCAATATGCAAATTAGCCTTCCCCTTCACACTGCAAACCACTATATTTTTATATATATAAATACGATTGCATGTTAATAATATGTAGATATGGTCAACAGTATTAATAATGCAAACTATTTTATTAATAATTGAGGTTTGAATAAAAATCAAATCATGCAGAATGTAATGTAAATAACTATGTGAATTGTGACTCGATTAGTAATATAGTTTCGGTTACAGACAGACAAACACGCAATCTCCATTATAATAAGATTTGATTTCAGTGCATCATCATCACTACACAGAAATAGGGCAAGTTGTAGCAAAATTTAATGAGAACAATAGTACTATGATGAGTCAAAAGTTTTGCAATATTTTGGTAACATGAGTCAGAATTCAGCAACTCCAAATATTGATTTGTCCCTATGGATTGGAACACAGTCACCAGAATACACAGTTTTAGTTTACCTAAATTGGCTTGATTGATAAGGTTTTTGCAACCTGATCAAAATTTCTGGAAACCTCTGCTTACCTGATCAACTAAAATTCTGAAAATACAGCAAAAAACAGCCCCCCACCCCCCCGCAAAAAAAAAATTATTTTGTGTTTTCAGAAGAATTCCCCATATTTTACAGATTGCAATTAATTTGTTTTTTGTATGTTTTTGCTCATTTAGCTTTTTCACAAAAAATATCCCCTTATCAAACATATTTCTATTTTGCTTCAAAGAATTCCTCTTATTAATTATACGACAAATTTTTTGCTTCTTTTTTTTTTTAAGAATTCCTCTCATTAAATATATTACAAATAATTTTTGTGCTTTCTTTTTGCATATTTCACCTTTTTCAAAAGAATTACTCTTAACATGTTGCAATTAATTTTTAAAAAACCCTTTATAAACATATTGCAATTCATTTTTGCTTCTTTAAAAAATGTATCTCATTAATAAACATATTTTGCAATTGCTTTTTGCCTAGTTTGCTTTTAATAAAAAAAAAATTGCCATATTAAAACATATTGCAATTATTTTTTGCATTTTATGCTTATTTTGATTCTTTTTTTTTTTTTTTCTAAATTCATATCAAAAATACAGCAAGTAATTTTTGCTGATTTTGCTTTTTTCAAAAAAATTCCCATTATCAAACATATTGCTATAAATTTTTGTTTTGTTTTGCTTATTGTGATTTTTAAAAAAATTCCTTATCAAACATACTGCAATTACTTTTGAGAACATTTTTGAAGACAAAGAATTCGATCAAGAAATATAAGATTTGTCCATAACCAGAGGCTTTGCATGACATTTGTTTATAAAGGGCTTCTCTGATAACAATAATTGTTTCACAGAAAAAGCATCACAAAGAGATAAGGACAAACAAATGTTAAAGAAATAAAATCATATTATATCTTCTCCCCTGAGAGAACTGATAGCATTCAGGTTTTTGCTTGATTTAATTAACAGATGTTCATGTTTTCTTTTTTGTTTTTTTTTCTATTTCTGATTGTCTATATAAATCATATTTGAATAAAAATGACCATAAATTAGATCAGAAGAAAACATCAGCAAAAACAAAAATGATTTGATACAAACGAAAGGGTTAAAGATTTCATGACTTTTAACATGCATCCATTTTTTCTCTTTTTTTTTTCTTCTAATTTAATACTTGAATGGATGCTGACTGGGTAGGGGATAACTATTTTTCTTCACTCATTTGATAACAGCCCCCTTTTTTATTTCTTTGTTTCTGTGATTCTCTTTTTTTTCTCCATTGTAGATACTAATTTGTCATATTCATCTTCTTCCCACATCTGATTTTCTTATTTTCTTTTATTCTGTTTTGTCTCTTTTTCATCATTAACTCCTCTCTCACTATCTCTCACTTTGCTTTCCCTTTCTCTTCTCTTTTTCATTATTTTCTTCCTTCCCATATTCTATATATTCATTTTAGTTCTCTTTTCTTTTCATTTCTTTTTTTCTTTTTGTTTATCTATCCCTCTTTTTATTTCTTTTCTTTTTTTTTCTTTTGTTTTCTATCTCTTTTTCTTTTCTTTTCTTTTTCTTTTGTTTATCTATTTCTCTTTTCATTTCTTTTCTTTTTTTTTTGTTTATCTATCTCTCTTTTCTTTTCTTTTTTTTCTTTTTGTTTATCTATTCTCTTTTCATTTCATTTCTTTTCTTTTTCTTTTTGTTTATCTATCTCTCTTTTCTTTTCTATTCTTTTTTTTGTTTTTGTTTATCTATCTCTCTTTTCATTTCTTTTATGTTTCTTTTACCTCCTTCTCACTTTCTTATTCCCTTATTACTATTTCTTCTCACCGCTATTCTGTTTTTAAGAATTTTCCATAATTCCTCTGCATTTTGATGCCTTTCTTCATTTTCTTACAATTTTTAATCTCTTCTTACATTCTTTTTCTTTTCACATTTTTTTTAATATTTTCTTTTCTACATTTTTGTTTCTTTCTTTGCAAGGCCTGTATGAATTTCTGAGAAATGCACATATAATATTTAACATAGAGAAAAGAAAAAAGGTATAAAAGTTAATCACTTTAAATAAAAATGATTGATGTTTTCTCTTTATGATGCATGCAATAGTTGAGCAATCATGCAGTCATTGTCCCTGAGTTGAGTAATTTGAGAGAAGAATGAAGAAGGCGGTTTGAAGGCTAAATATTTCATTTCAGGAAACAAGGCAAATATTTGACATAAAGTTACATCTATTTGAATTCAGAATGGCTAACAAAATAGTTCATATCTTCTATTGATTCTATTCTGAAATATGGGTGTAGATTCTTTCAGAACAAACATTTGTTTTGTTTCTAATATATTTTTACAATTTAATAAATGACACAAAATATTGTTTCTTTGGTTAAATGAACAATGCTTGATGCTGATTTTACAGCTAAGTAGACAAAATTTAAAATAAGTTTTATTTTTCATTTTTGAATATATGGTCTTTATTAAAATGATTTGCTGTTGGCTTTTTCAGGGGATTCTGAGACACAATGAAACTGCAAAAGAAAATGTTCTGCCAAAAGACCTCTCACTCTCACTCTCACTCCTGCTGCTGTCTTCCTAAGAACCTACATTTTCTAAATATATGTAGCCCTTAATTCTGGTATAACTACAACTACACTGAGTTGGCGAGGACCGGTATCGAACTAGGAACCTTGTGGTTTCTAGCCGAACGCTCTACCGACTGAGCTAACCCGGCCCTAACCTCGCCAACTCAGCGTATGAGTAGCACAGGGAGGTGTGGCGCTCCACCTCAGATGCTAAAAATAATCTCCTTGGTCTAGCGCTATTGAAAAGGGGATAGACTCCCTCGGTAGAGCGTCGCTAGAAACCACTAAGTTAGTTGATACAATCAGTGTAGTCAAATTAAGGGCTTATATTTAGAAAATGTAGGTTCTTAGGAAGACAGCAGCAGGAGTGAGAGTTTCTGGCAGACATAGTTTCAAGAAAAGCCAACAGCAGACTCAAAATGAAAAATAAAACTTATTTAAATTTTGTCTACTTAGCTGTAGCATCAAGCATTGTTCATTTACCAAAGAAACAATATTTTGTGTCATTTATTAAATTGTAAAAATAATTAGAAAACAAATGTTTGTTCTGAAAGAATCTACACCCATATTTCAGATAGAATCAATAGAAATATGAACTATTTTGTTAGCCATTCTGAATTCAAATAGATGTAACTTTATGTCAAATATTTGCCTTGTTTCCTGAAATGAAATATTTAGCCTTCAAACGCCTTCTTCATTCTTCTCTCAAATTACTCACTCAGGGACAATGATGCATGATTGCTCACTATTGATGCATCATAAAGAGAAAACATCAATCATTTTTATTTAAAGTGATTAACTTTTATACCTTTTTTCTTTTCTCTATGTTAAATATTATATGTGCATTTCTCAGAATTCATACAGGCCTTGCAAAGAAAGAACAAATGTAAGAAAGAAATATTAAAAAAAAAATGTGAAAAAAAGAATGTAAGAGAGAATTAAAAATTGTAAGAAATGAAGAAAGGCATCAAAATGCAGAGGAATTAGGGAAATTCTTAAAAACAGAATAGCGGTGAGAGAAATAGTATAAGGGAATAAGAAAGTGAGAAGGAGGTAAAAGAAACATAAAAGAAATAAAGAGAGATAGATAACAAAACAAAAAAAAGAAAAGAAAAGAGAAGATAGATAAACAAAAAGAAAAAGAAAAGAAATGAAATGAAAAGAGAAATAGAATAAACAAAAAGAAAAAAAGAAAGAAAAGAGAGATAGATAAAAAGAAAAGAAATTAGATAAACAAGAAAAAGAAAGAAAGAAAAGAGAGATAGATAACAAAAGAAAAAAGAAGAATGAGGATAGATAAACAAAGAGAACTAAAATGAATATATAGAATATGGGAGGAAGAAATAATGAAAAAGAGAAGAGAAAGGGAAAGCAAAGTGAGAGATAGTGAGAGGGAGTTATGATGAAAAGAGACAAAACAGAATAAAGAAATAAGAAAATCAGATGTGGGAGAAGAATATGAAAATAGTATCTACAATGGAGAAAAAAAGAGAATCAGAAACAAAGAAAATAAAAAAGGGGCTGTTATCAATGAGTGAAGAAAAATAGTTATCCCTACCCAGTCAGCATCCATTCAAGTATTAAATTAAAGAAAAAAAAGAGAAAAAATGGATGCATGTTAAAATCATGAAATCTTTAACCCTTTCGTTTGTATCAATATCATTTTGTTTTGCTGATGTTTTCTTCTGATCTAATTTATGTCATTTTTATTCAAATATGATTTATATAGACAATCAGAAATAGAAAAAAAAAAAAAAGAAAACATGAACATCTGTTATTAAATCAAGCAAAAACCTGAATGCTATCAGTTCTCTCAGGGGAGAAGATATAATATGATTTTATTTCTTTAACATTTGTTTGTCCTTATCTCTTTGTGATGCTTTTTCTGTGAAACAATTATTGTTATCAGAGAAGCCTTTATAAACAATGTCATGCAAAGCCTCTGGTTATGGACAAATCTTATATTTCTTGATCGAATTCTTGTCTTCAAAAATGTTCTCAAAAGTAATTGCAGTATGTTTGATAAGGAATTTTTTTTAAAATCACAATAAGCAAAACAAACAAAAATTTATAGCAATATGTTTGATAATGGGAATTTTTTGAAAAAAGCAAATCAGCAAAAATTACTTGCTGTATTTTTGATATGTGAATTTAGAAAAAAAAAAAAATCAATAAGCATAAATGCAAAAAATAATTGCAATATGTTTAATATGGCAATTTTTTTTTTTATTAAAAGCAAACTAGGCAAAAAGCAATTGCAAAATATGTTTATTAATGAGATACATTTTAAAGAACAAAATGAATTGCAATATGTTTAATAAGGGTTTTTTTAAAAATTAATTGCAACATGTTTAAGAGTAATTCTTTTTGAAAAAGGTGAAATATGCAAAAAGAAAGCACAAAATTATTTGTAATATATTTAATGAGAGGAATTCTTAAAAAAAAAAAGAAGCAAAAAATTTTTGTCGTATAATTAATAAGAGGAATTCTTTGAAGCAAAATAGAAATATGTTTGATAAGGGGATATTTTTTTGTGAAAAAGCTAATGAGCAAAAACATACAAAAAACAAATTAATTGCAATCTGTAAAATATGGGAATTCTTCTGAAACACAAAATAATTTTTTTTTTGCGGGGGGTGGGGGGCTTTTTTTGCTGTATTTTCAGAATTTTAGTTGATCAGGTAAGCAGAGGTTTCCAGAAATTTTGATCAGGTTGCAAAAACCTTATCAATCAAGCCAATTTAGGTAACTAAAACTGTGTATTCTGGTGACTGTGTTCCAATCCATAGGGACAAATCAATATTTGGAGTTGCTGAATTCTGACTCATGTTACCAAAATATTGCAAACTTTTGACTCATCATAGTACTATTGTTCTCATTAAATTTTGCTACAACTTGCCTATTTCTGTGTAGTGATGATGATGCACTGAAATCAAATCTTATTATAATGGAGATTGGGTGTTTGTCTGTCTGTAACCGAAACTATATTACTAATCGAGTCACAATTCACATAAGTTATTTACATTACATTCTGCATGATTTGATTTTTATTCAAACCTCAATTATTAATAAAATAGTTTCATTATTAATACTGTTGACCATATCTACATATTATTAACATGCAATCGTATTTATATATACAAAATATAGTGGTTTGCAGTGTGAAGGGGAAGGCTAATTTGCATATTGATATTAAAATTTGATTTTAAATAATATGTGCTCAGTATTATTGATTTCTAATTGTTTGGTTTTATCTTAATGAATATGGCCAGAAATCTCTCCAATAAATACATTAACAATATTAACAGCAATTCTATTCTTTACTTCCTAATTTAACTAAATAGTTAATTATGAAAATTTAGCAATGAAAGACGGGAGGGAAAAAAAGCAAGTTTTAGTTGTTCCCTCTGTTTCAAATCTTTTTATCGGCATCTTATTTAGTTCCATTACCTTTCTAAGTTAACATGATATTTTATTTCATTAAAACTTAAAAACTTGCACCCGGAGGGTGCATATATTTGCTAGTCATGATAATGTAGATGACTGGGTTATAAGAAGTACTGTTTTTTTAAGATAGAATGAAGTGGTGAGCACACAGAAGCGATAATGCTAATCTGTTTCAATTGAACATAATGAAAAGAAAGAAAAAAAGAGTGAGAGAGATTATTATACTTTTTACATATTGGACTATTATACAATAGCTCTAAGTAAACATATCAAACATTGTAATAATTAAATTATCATACTGTTGTATATTGTTTTTAATCATTAATTGTGGATCATTAGTAAATTCTTTTTGGCTATCAGATAATGAATTTTAAGCTTTACAGATTTCATAAAGATATTTAAAAAATCTCATCAGTAGCAAGCAGTTTTGCCATTTTAAATGACACTTTGACTGAATGGCTTTTGAGTATATTTGATCCTCTGACTTACAAATTAAACTGAGTTGCTATCAATCATAAGGATTTAGATTTGCCATTTGCCATTGAACTATAACTTGATATGTATGATAAATGGAAGTATCTAACTTTCAAAGTTATTGTTTGATTTTAATGGCATGTCAACTAATCTAGATTTATTTTATGCCTTAGTCAGAGAATCACATTCATTATATGTTCATATTTACATTGTTTATCTACTTATTTCTTAAGAGTGTTTTTTTTTTTGCACATTGTTCTATCGGGAAAATATCAAACATTGTATAGATTTACCAACCACTCTGCACAAGCAAGGTGCGATACAAAGTGAATTTCTTAAATGAAGTTTAACATTTTGAATTCAGATTTTTCTTCTCCTAGACTGGTTGCCTAATCAAGGTTAAAGAGACAGTCTCCCTTACTATTTACACATAGCTGGAAGAATGGAATGAGAATAATAGCATTTATACCTTTCCCAAGGGTATTAGCGCTATGTAAATACAAACTGCCTCATTCAGGATTTGAACTCGTCTCGCCATGTCCATTTCCTGTGACAGTAACCATTACAACAGACACCTTTATAAGATGATATAAAAAAAGATGGGTAAATTTCTTTTCTGTTATGCGGATTTATGTATCATAAATTAGCGTTGACTAATTGCCTACCCCCCCACACACCACACAACACTTACCAAATTTTTTGTATTTTTTACCTGTATAATGGATATTTCAAATTTCACTATTCTATTCATCTCAGAACCCATTCTATTCAAATAAAGTCCTATTATTATTGTAATCTGAGTCTCTGCTCAATTATAATGAACTAACCATCAGTTTTGTACTTTGTTTGTGGTGGGAGAGCCACTGCGAGCGTTTGAAGTAGGCAAAGATTCAAGTGTAAATTTGAAATTGTTTGACAAAAATTATAAATAATCACCTACAATCTACATCTTATTTCATAGTTGGTCTAAATTCCGGAAATTATTATTAAATCTTAAATTTTCTTACAAAAAAGTTGGTTGGTTTGTTGGTTTGTTTGGTTTTATGATTTCAAACCTTTATTGGTTAATTAATGCCTAAGTTAGTTGTTTTTAAGGAAGAGATGGCACAGTAACCATATAAATTGCTTAAAAACACTACTTAGGCATTAATTAACCCAATAAAGGTTGAAAAATCATAATTTTTAAGCAATTTATGGTTTACGGTGCCATCTCTTCCTTAAAAAAAGACCTCACATTAGTAGGTATATTTGACTTACAGATGCAAACTAACATGTAGTACCACTCCAGGTCAGAGGGACCTGAGAATAATGATTCTAAGTTGGGGCAAGAAGATTTAAAAGAGGTTTTGTTACATATCATTCTAACTTTCAGTATTTTTCGTTTTATTATGTTAAATACTCATTTTACCCCTAAAAAACATCTTTAAAGTTGATTATTTTCTCGAATTTCAGGTTGTAATATGTAAATTATTTTACCTCTTAAAAATATGTAGGGGTGACAAGATTTTCGGACCACTCTGTACAATGAATGGGTTAAATTTGATATGATGCTCACTTTGAATTTGTTCAAAACAAAGAGGTGTTGTTACGATAGTATCATCAAAGAAAAAGTTTTATGGCACAGTTATGCATAGAAACTAGAAACATTAAGTTTGATCTGTATTAATTTTTTATTAATTATTCAAAACTGTGAAGTTCTAAAATCTCTCTTAGGACTGTAAGTTTGTGATCTTGGCAGTATGAAAGAAATCCACAGCAAAGATGATTCCACTTCTTATTTTCTCAGTTGCTTCTAAGGTGTCCAATTTCCATTTTATCATGAAAACCTGAATAATAATGAATATTGTGAAGTAGAGGTTCTTTGTGATTACCATAGTTCACTACATTTATTTTTTGTCAGCCCAAAACTTTCACATCTGACATTTCTTTTCGTATGCATGCATTAAATTAATCAAATTTTGAAATAATAAATAATAATATAATAATAATAATAATAATAATAATAATAATTAATGATAATAATAATATGTCTTAGATATCAACAAACATCTCAAAGAGTTTTTCATACTTTGGGTGAGCTAAGCTGAAGAGCAGATGCCCACAAGATGTTTTACAGTGATAACATCTTCTCAAAGCACCGATGCTGTGACAGATTCTAGCTCTTTATTGCATAGCCACTGATAAGACAATGCACTGGGAAGGAAAAAGGCAAATCAAACAACAGTGGGCCAAATTCATAGCTTGAAAATAAATAAGAGAAACATCTTTAAAGATAAACTTATTTCCATTTTGAAAGTTTGGAATATTCATTTCTAAGACAAACAAATTCAGAAATAACGAAATAAGAGAACAAAAACAAAACAAAACAAACAAAAAATAAATTGCTACAATTTCAATCAAAAAATTCTTCACTTAAAAAAAAGAAAGAAAAAAATGAAAACTTTTAGTGGTAGCAAATTGCCTTGTAACTGTATCTGTGCAAAGAGAAAAGTTTTTATCTGAATGATATAATTGGTCGTAAGATCTATTTTCATGCCATATGCAAGACGAAGTTACTTATCAATAGTTAAACCTGCAGACATGCTAGGTATTTTTGGTAGACTTACTTTAAACTGTAAAAAAATCAGCAACTTTGGGTTTACTTTGCTTACAACTGTAAAAATTAGGTTGTGATTTGAACTGGATTGACAAGCTATGATTAAAAACAAAGCAAAAAAGGGTTGAATTTAATGAAGTGATATTAGTTATTTTTTTGGTTTGTAATTATGTTAAACTAGCATATTCCCATGATGAATTATGCAATTATTTAACATATGGACTGGATTGGCGGTGCACTTTGTGTAACAGTTTGGAAATGAAATCACAACCAGAGATAAAATCTTGAACGAGCCTATTTACATTTTGTTTTGCACCAATGTCATTCAGAGATAAATGTCATTCAGAGATAAATAATCATATAATGTCATTTAATATGTATTGCTAATTTATTTAATATTTATTATTAATATTATTATTTAATAATAAATAATTATATAATGTCATTTAATGTAATTGTCATTTAATTAAATAATAATGACCTGGAAAATTATATAATTATTAACTTATAAAATTATATAAATTATATAAATATATAAATATAAATGTCATTTAAATATAAATAATCATATAATGTCATTCAGAGATAAATAATCATTATAATAATCATGATAATTAGTTCCATGATAAAATTATGCAATTATTTACTGGATTGGAGTGCACTTGTGTAACAGTTATTATGTTGGAAATGGAATCACCAACCAGAGATAATCTTGGATGAGCCTATTACATTTTTGTTTGCACCAATGTCATGAATCATCTCTGCACCACTTGCAACTTGTGTCACATCCTACCAGTGATGAACAGTTTGGGTAATGCCCTATTTGTTTTTAAAGCTCCAAAAACAAAGCATAATGGAGATAGGTTTCACTAAGTATTGCAGTGCACTAAAAGGTCATTCAATTCTACTCTGAGCAATGGAGTTTAATATACTCTGATGCAGCAGAATGAGGAAAATAGTAGGACAAACAAAATTATTTAGCCTTGTTTGGTAACCAGTCTAGAAGAAGGAAAATTTCTTAGTTCAAAACCAGTTTCTGCTGCTTTAAAATTGACCAGTGTCAAACATGGCAAAATAAAAAATTGGCCAAAAACATACATATGGATTAGCTCTTTTGCCTCTCTACAGGTTCAAGATATTTGAACTGTTGTATTGAGCAGTTGTGAATGCAAATTCTTCAAAGTCACTTAGGTAAACAGAAGATACTACTGTTACTGTTACTGCTGGCTGAGAAAAACAAAAACAAATGATTAGTTTTTGTCTACAGATTTAAAATTGTTTTTTTTTAAATTTCATTTTAGACCAGTCAGAAGATTTAAGAAGAGGTTAAACGAAAAAAATGAGTTTAAAAAATTGAATACCCATAAAAATGAATACAAAAACGTCTTTGGCATAAAATAACCCAACAAGGGTTGACATGCTGTAAAATCCAACCAAACTATGACTGCATGGAGATTGAATTTATACAACATATGTTGGAAGCCTCTGAATAAAGGCATAAAGTTTAAATTTTATTTTAAATCTCTCTCTCACTCTCTCTTTTAATAGAAGTGGCACAAATGCCCGAATTAGAAAATTTTTTTTTTTAATTCTGGAACTTAGAACTGGTTCAGTTGAGCGGGCTTGACTCAACAAATTCACTCAAAGATACTACTGTTACGGTTACTGCTGGCATTCACCCTGGTTCAGTTGAGCCGGCTTGACTCAACAAATTCACTCAAGATACTACTGTTACTGTTACTGCTGTGGCATCACCCTGGTTCAGTTGAGCCGGCTTGACTCAACAAATTCACTCAAAGATACTACTGTTACTGTTACTGCTGTGCATTCACCCTGGTTCAGTTGAGCCGGCTTGACTCACAAAATTCACTGTGTCTCAAATGCAAATGCACACCATGATGTCCAGAGTGCCACTGTGATAAGGATGATAGATACATCAGCCTTCAAGATCTGATGGTGGGCAGTAGCCGCACTGTAACTGTACACTGAGAAGAAGGTGATATCAATGCCATACTGATGAAATGAGCACATTGTAAGAGCTTGTGTTCTCAAGTTAGTGTTCAGACATTCCAGCATGAATTATGATGAATTCTCTGCGATGGAACATCCTAGCTTGCTAATTTGACATTGTACCAATGGACACGTGAATGTGTCAATTCTTGTGAAATGTCTTGCAGAAGTCGTATTCGAGATTGTAGGTGAATTTGTCAAAGGAGTATCAAAGGAATATAAAATTCACACATGCGGTCACCAAACCCAATGTATATCCCAATTAGGGGAAAAAGATCAAACAAAAGATAGAAAGCATGGGAAAAAAGAAGTAAAAAAAAGAATAAGTTAGAAGTAAAGATATAACCATAATAACACTTCCTCATTACTGAGTACTATATGGAGTGATAATTTTGAATGTATCTTTGTATGTACAACCATGATTGTACATCTGTAGTCAAGGCAGTTTTTTGAACATTGGACTTCACAGTCACAGGAAGAGCTGTAACTTCAGGGGCACAAGAATTAGACGTCTACCGAGGTTTTAATGCCGATATATACAAAAATATGGAGTCATAATTTTGAGAGTATCTTTGTATGTACAATATGCTGTAACTGAACGAATTCATTAAATATGAAATTTTAAATTTAAGATATCTTTTATTCAAAAAGGAAAAAAGTTAAAACAAATTTGTTTCAGGTTAATTCAAAACTGCTTTGTTATTGTATGATTTATTACTAAGCATATATGCTTGTGTATAAGTTGAATTTTAAACCCACTATTTCATTCCATGATTATTTTGTGCTTTGTTGTTTGACAGATTTGAAAAACCAAAGTTGAGGTTCTTCAGCCATTAAAGCTTTGTTCAAGCATTGGATTCTTTGATCTCTGATTGTTTACTGACATTTAAAGGACTTTGACACATAGACTCCCTGTATAATTCCAAGTTAAGATTTCTATTCATGGCAAGGATAAATGGGTGAAGGTACCTCTTGTAACCAAGAATAAAAAGAGGTTCAACTGTTTCTGGTTATATAAATAAATCCAAATATATCTGTGTTATTTTAGATTTCACTAATCTGAATCCAGTCTGATTGCATGTCTTATATATTAATACATTTCAGACAAATACAAACATATTTCTTATAACTTCAGGAGACAAATAATAACAAAGCTAAGAAAATAATATCTGTTTAGAAAAGGCTTGGTATTATATGGCCTCAACAACAATATGCAGTAATGAATTTAACACTGTAACAATAATAATAAATGATGAGATGATAAGGAGGGAAGGAGGAGAGAAAGGAGAGGCACTGATTAATTTTCTATGCTGCATGTCTGCTCAGGAAATTAACAAAGTTCAAAAGTTGGGCAATGCAATGAAGGTAAAGATACGTAATATATTGGCTTTGTGATTTTATGCAACATTAAGGAAATGGTAGGACTAATTAAATACAGTAATAAGGATATTTCTTGGTCAGATATAATTGTTACAACATTTATCAAAAACTGCTCAATATGAACAAAGTTTCTTTTCTTTTAATTGATTGATTGATTTTAATGGCATGTCAAACTGTGTGGGGTTATTTTATTAGTAGATGTACATTGTATGTTTATATTTACATTTTTTGTATGTTTCTTAAGTCTTTTGTACACGGTTATATCAGTTATTTCTAACCAATACAACTACATTTTACTTATTTATTTAACCTATAGATGGGACTCTAATAGGTACTAACACTTTGGTTCAGAATGATCCTAGGAATAATGGAAATGAAGACATAATGCACATTTCCAAAGTTCAAGAAGTAGAGCCTCACCATCAGATACAGTTTAGTGTCATACTCTGGACACACTTTTTTTGGTGGGGTCTTATCCCTCAGCAGAGGATACAGTCAACATATTTTAAGCTCTGCCGACAGTGATTTTTATTTAAGGAAATATAAGTAAAAATCAATAAATAGGGATTTTTGGTTTGCTTTGGTTTAGTTTGTTTTATGGCATATCAACCTCAGTGGCTCATTTAATGTTGACAAAATTTTGAAATAAGATTCATTTTTAATGGATATCAATTTTTTTAATAACTCATGTTTTTCAATAAACACATAGATGGGACCCTAAGAGTGAACCAGGGGCAATGACGATGAAGGGGTGCTCCACATTCCCCAGACCTCCAGAACTGAACCCCGACCATCAGATAGAGTTAACGCCATACCTAGGACATGAAGATCCACAGCCACCACAAATTCTAGCGCACATATGATAAAAAGGTCTTGGGGTTGCCATAAGGTCAATGGGGTTGGGGCGAACATATAGGTGCTAGGGCTTGAATGGCCAGCCAATTGATGGAGGGGGCTCTTTGACTGCCCATCTAGCCTAAGTAAGGGTCTAAGTGGGGTTTGCATGTCATGGACTGCTCATCTCTTCGGATTCCATCCTTAAGCATCAGAAGTCGCCACCCACGGCCAACAGGTGGCTTCATTGGGGGAGTCTTCCCCTTTGCAGAGGTGCAGTCGTATATTCTAATGCCACAGTCGACAGGGCAGTCAATAAATAGGGACTTCTAATGAAACGTGCATGCAGTTTTGACCTTAAAATTTAAAAATTATTTAAATATTTCAATAGATTCTTTCATGATAATATAGCTTCAATCACTAGATAAAAGCATAAAATGCAATAATAAACACATATCTTAATAACAGTGTGAGTGATATAAAAAATAGAATCATTGACCAAGTTCAATTCTAGGTGAGGCTGTGTTTCATTTTATATTATGTCTATGTGTAAATATAACAGATTATGCCCTCCAACTGTGTAGATGCTTTAGGAAAAGGAAAAAAAATAATTTTAAACTAGGTGGCATTGGCCTAGAAATACTGCAACATAAAAACTGTTGGCTTCTGAAACTGCACACATTCTGCAGCAGAATGCAGCATAACTTTTTGATTCAGGTAAGTGAAAATTTTCACACATTCACCAATGAGAAACAAAATGGCAGTGGCTGAATTCTCTCTAAGGAATCTACAAGACAAGAATATACTACACATATCAAAACTTATTATTATTATTATTATTATTATTATTATTATTAATTATTATCCTCTCTATATATATGTGTGGTGAATAATACTAACTTCACAATTCTAACTTAACAAATACAGTGACAAACAAAGCATTATTTAACTAAATCCACATATTATTCAGACCAATGTATGGACACGCAATATGTTTAACATTTTCAGTATTCAGACATTAACCAAAATACATTCATTTAAATGTCACTTGACAGATTACACTTTCAGATCCAAACAGATCCATTGACAGAGTTTATTCCACAGACTTTCAAATATACTGCATATATTGTAAATTTATATTTATATTTTTTGTGTGGGTTTTCATAAATGTTTTTGCATACCGTTTTATGGTTTCAAGTATTTCTGTCTAATGCTAATATTTCATAAACAATTGTATGGTTTCATTTATCTATTTCTATCTAATAATAATAATTTGTTTGCACACTGTTATATGGTTTCAACCTACACAAAAAATATAATATAAAGTATACAAGAAATTTATTTGATAAGTAACTGAAACTCCCAGAAAGCGAGCGGACTGTAGAATATTTCTCTATCCAATAGCAAACATTCTACAGTTCTGGTGAGTTTCAGTTACTTATCAAGTAACTTTCTCTTGTAAATTTTATTTATATTTTTTGTGTATGTTTTTCTTAAATGTTTTTTGCATACCGTTGTATGGTTTCAAGTATTTCTGTCTAATGCTAATATTTCATAAACAATTGTATGGTTTCATTTATCTATTTCTATTTAATAATAATCATTTGTTTGCACACATTATATGGTTTTCAAGTATTTGTATCTAATACAAATATTCCATATGAAGTTATATAATTTCAATTACACTATTTTAAATAAATATACTAATAATTTTACCAAAGTTTAATGGTTTCAAGATTCTACCTAATTTATTTTATACACAATTAATATGGTTTTAAATTAACTATTTCTGTTAAAAAAATATTTGTTTGCACTCAGTTATATGTCTCAAGTAATTAATATAATAATCCTTAGTAAACAATTGTAGCTCAAAGTAACCAAAGTTTGCTTAAAGTGGTCACTCCATCTAATCATTGACCAGGCTCATCACTGCTGAACTTTGACGATGATTCATCGAGAACAGTGTTTTTAATGTTAGGAATTACAATTGTGGGTATTAATAGTTTTTATCTTTTTAGTAATCAATACTTCAGATCTGGCCTATCCCATTAGACGCTTGTAAATTTAAGCAGGTTTTCATCACATTTCGATAAAGGAAAACTGACTGACTAGTGACTCAGTACCCACTTGACTAATTGACAGGTAAACAGACAACCGTTATGGGCTAAACTTGCAAATTGGTCGGAAATTAAATTTTTTGGTGGTGACCCATGACAGTTTAACTACAGTGTATGGATGAACTTTTGCGAATTGGGTTATGTTTAGGGGTTTTGGATGAAAGGTTGTATTTAATTACATATTGCTTTAAAAAAAAAAAAAAGACCCAATTTCTATACATTTAATTAACCATTATTAATACAAATGATTCACACATAAAAAGTTATATGGGAATAACTTTATTATGAATATTATTCAAGTATTCCTATCTAATACAATAATTTTCAGACAGATCCATTTGACCCTAGATAATCCTATCTGTTAAAGTATCTGATCGGCATCCTTAGTTCCAGATGTAATAAGTAAGTAGCAAGCCAATAAGAATCCGGTGTTCTTTGTAAAGTCTACGTCCAAAGAGAATCCAAGTGTCAATGACATAAGTTTAGAAATGGTGCCTCTTATTAATACAGCAGAAGCAGCAGCAGCAGTGCCAGTGATTGGACAATAGAAATCTACCCCAGGTCACGTGTAGTCAACGAGTCTATATTTAGGAGTGACCATTTACCTCATGCCTTATATCCTAAAACATTCAACACTATCAAGTACAGCTATTCTGGGTAGAATGGACCTGAGAGTAATGTAAAATGAAATCATTCTCCACAATCCCCTTATCTCCGGAACTGGGGCATTACCATTAGATGCAGTTTAGTGTCATACCTAGGACAACCCTTTTTGAAGGAGTCTTTGCCTCTGCAGGGGGATACGGTGTTTCATTCTAAGCCTCACTGACAGTGGGAGGAAGAGACTGGTTACAGTGTGTTAAAGCATTGTCAAATGTCTGTTTCTTTTTTTGAATTTAGAATTAACCTATTAATAAGTAATTAATCAATGCATTCTGCTTCTGGAAGAGACTTCAACAGCTAGTCATCATATAGGTGCTATGGCTCGACACGTCCAGCCGATTGATCGGAGAGGCCACTCCGTCCACCGTCTTGAGAAGTTAAGGGCTAAGTGGTGTTGCTTGTCATGAAGTGCTTATCTACCTGGATTCCGTCCTTAAGCATCACGAGTCGACACCAGTGCAAACAGGTGGCTTCATTAGGGGTTCTTCCTTCTCTGCAAAGGTGCAGTTGGTGTATTCTAAAGCCCCTACCGACAGCTCTATTTTAGAATTCGGAATATTCTTGTTGAACTGGGAGATTCCTGGCGTATCGAAGCCTTCTGGATCTTAGAACCGCATACCCTTTATTTAATCCATTGTGTTGGTTGTCTTATTCCATTAACCATACTGGGTAAAAGTTTTAACCTTATCAGTATTCTATGTTTTTTCCCCTGTAGTTAGGATTGAACCTGCAGCCTCAGAGTTTGACAAAATCCACCTGAAGTACCACCGAGGCACATCGACCGAAAAGTCGTATATATGAAAATAAAGATGAGATACCAGTAAAAAAAAATCTAAATAATACGAATTTTCCAGCCTCATCTAGACCTTTTTATTAAAGCACATATTCTCCAAAATTGTCGGCTATCGCATCTCAAACAACTCTCATATATATATATAAGTATAAGTAATATATATTATAAGATTTCCTTCTTTCAAAGTAAAATAATTGCTGCTGTGTAACATAATCTAGAAAAGTTTAGTTATACATGGCACTCTTTAGTGATTTAAAGATTTCACTTGTATTTATACATACTGGATCATCAATAATAATACGTGTATCTTAAAAATCACATATAGAATAATCCCTTAATACCTCTCATCTATCTATCTACATCTATCTCTCTCTCTCTCTCTCTAATATATATATATATATGTATATATATATTATAGTAGAACAAAAAGTAAAAAGGACAAGCAGAATATTTGGAAAGGAACTTGATAATGATGGATTGAGATGATACTTGATTTATTTTTCAAATTCTGACTGTGTAAAATGTTTTATTGAATATAACAATTAACTCTAAATGAATATGAGTCCACCCAAACACCACCCCACCACATGATATGAAAAGCATCTGTCATTTTAATTAAACAGGATGCTTATTGCTTTCCATTGGGACATTTCACACAGGATATCCATTTACTCCCTTAGGTTTATTTGATAAATAGTCTAATGAAGTAAATCTTTAGTATTATCAGGTTATTTGGACTATTGTCCATCTTCCATTGTTAATTTGTACAGCATGGCCGAGTGGATAAGGCAAGTTAGGTTAAACAGTTCCTAAGTGACAGTTATCTCTGGAACCTGAAGTTAATCCTGATGAAAGCAGTTAGGAAAAATAATTAATTAACACAATTCCTACCCAGCTATGGTTAGCAGGATGAAAAGTACCCCCGTGGAATAAAATATAAATGAGGTTAGGTTCAAAGTGTCCGTGGATTGGCTCACGAATACGAACAAGAAAAGTTCCGAGTTCGAAAAAGAAGGTTCCCGAGTCCGAGAAGGTTCGATTCGAGAGGGTTTCCCTGAATCCGACAAGAAATACCTGAAGAAAGGCCGGAGTGTAATATCGGCCGAAAACATTGTACAAATAACAATAAAGATGGGGACAATAGTCCGAATAGCGCAGATAATTATTAAATCTCAAGCCTCATCCAACATTAAGAGGAAAGTAAATCTTAGTTGATTACTTTGGCCTCTACACAATGAATTCAAAAATGTGTTTGCTTTTTTAGACTGAAGTACAAAAAATATTTCAGTCATTAACTTAAGACTAAATATTGTCCTCAATTACTAATAAAAATTGTGGTAATAAAGATTAAGTACTTTTCAACCGTCTGCCATGTTAGTAAGTATTATTTTAGATTTTAAGTGAACTTGTTGAGAATCTATTATAATTTAAGCCCATAACTTAAACAGTACGCAAAGATATGTATTAGAGAGAATCGTGATAAAGAAAAACTTCTGTAGTATAATGATAGGTTCTCAGTTGCTCATTTGAGTAGTTGGTGGCATGTTTATATAATATATGTATATTTGAGAGTATAGTATAGGATTATATATATATATTATATTAGAGAGTTCTAATGCTAACGAGTGCCTATATATCTCATAAACATCTTGACTATGTACCTTCATGGTCAATCAAGATAAGCTGTATTCTAGAGCGGTCTGACCAAATTCAAATTGAATTACTGTACCACCTCTTAAACTGTTTTGGGGATTTTACAATTTGAGAGTATATATATATAGTGATAGAGTAATATATATATATAATATATATAATATATTTAGTATATACTATATATGTATATGTGTTCAAGTTACCATGCAGCAAATCTCTCCTATTCTTGACATTCAATATGTCCAAGGGACAGTAGAGTTTCTCTCTCTCCCTCTCATTGATACATATAGAATTATTATATTATATTATTATTATTTATGAGTATATATTTATCATGTATACCATTAATATTTTGGTCTAATAAAGAGAATAATAAGCAACATTAAGAATATAAAAACAAAGTGACTTTATTAGTCCTCTCTAAATGTCTGTATTAAAAATAAAATGAGACTTATGACTGTCGTACATATTATTCTCTTGTTCATTTGTGACGAGTTTTTGTTTTATTTGTTTTATATTGATTTTTAGGGTACAATAATGTCAATAAGAAGCTGTTTGAATATAGTTAGATTATGATTTAAAAATCAATTATTTTTTCTTTCATAATTTTTAGAATATTGTAGCAAACAAATTATGAGATTTCTACTGTGTAACAAACAATGGCAAAGAAACGGTAGTGGCAACGAGAGTGTTGCAAACTTTGTAATCATGTCTTCACTCTCACAAAGCAGATGAATGAGACAAATGTTTGGGTTATTGATGACAACGTTTATTTTACCAAGTCTCTGTTACAAGGTTTGAAGTGTCTCATCATGGTGTAGATTCTTAGCCAAGCTAGTCTCTATCTATAATCTGCTTATTAACTGAAAAGTGAGTTTGTTCATTGCTAGGATACCCTATACTTGGCCTTGTGTTCAAATCCAACCTGTTGGGTAAAACATTTTTTTCTCTTTTCTCACAAAGGTCCATTCTATATTCCAACCAACTGTCGATTATGCATTCTGGTCAATTTAAAGCTCATCTCTGTGCTAGTATACTATTGTACATGGAATATGTCCAGCACGCTCGCTCGCCTATGTGATCTGACTGATATATTAAGTGAGAACGTGCTTATACTGGGGATTGCTTTGAGGATTAGTAGGATGCATGTTATTCCCTTGTGGGTTCTGTGACTATATATGATAGTAAGTCCAAGGGCACCTCGCACTGGGTATGGTTATCCGAGAGGGTCAGAGTGGCGAAACTATGACTAGTTTGTGAGTCGAGCCGTCAGTGAATGCGGCCATTCATCTTGTTCAGTGATATCTTTATATATATTAGACTATATTGAGGGTGGAGCACATCAAGTATAGTTGGGCTGAGTCTCTTTAGGATTAGTATGTCATCCTCAACTTATTCGTGCTTTGTATTACTCTCTGCTATAAACCCCTGTCCTTATCTGGAATCTATTGACATTATTTGGGATGTTGTTCCACTCGTGGCTCCTATACTTGGCTGCCTTGTGATCCCTTTGATCAGGACACAACATCTAGTCACAACAGTACTGGATACATTATTTGCAGGAAGTTGATATGTAAGATTTTATTGCATGATTGTGAGAGAGATATTCATAAGGTTTGGTATTAACGAGTGGATGGGAAGACGCGTGCGTTGTTAGATGTTGTTTTAAGGTCATGGAATGGACTCGTGCGCCTTGTCTCTCTCAGGATGTTCATATCCGTGGGATGTGATATGGGTGGCGATTTTATGCTTGTATGCTGCGTAAATACCCTTGCGGAGAAGGGTAGTGGGAACCTCATTCTCCCTGACAGCTATTGGGATAAATAGCGGTGCTAGGAGCCTGTGTTTGTTTTAACCATAGTGCTAGGTGACCAGTCTATAGAAGAAGAGAGTCTCCTGTAATGCAAGCTCTGTTGAATCTGCCGCTTAGAATTGACCTTGTGTTCTACATCCTGCTCGTGGGCGGTAGGGGTTTGTAATATATGTAGTTATTGGTGGTTGGGTAATAGATTTATTTTAACAGTTGACAAGTTTAGGGGTTGGGGTGTTTTGGTCGTGTGTGTTTTTTATTTATGGTGTTTAATTTGGTGTGTTGTGTTGGGGTTAATGGAGTGCTTGGTTGACCATGTTTGTATTATTCTATACTGAGTTTGTGTTGTGAGTTTTAAGGGGTCAAAAAGAACAAACAAGAAGTAACGCAAAGTTAGAAAAAATGTATTTAACAAAAAGTAGACATAACAATAGAGAGATGTGGAAATTACGTCTGACAACAGAGTTACTGGCACTCGCATTGGCTGCTCTAAGCCACAATTACCTGTTTTTTATAGTAGAGCTGTTGGTGCATTCCATTGGTCTTATGAGGGTGTGCGAGCTATAGACAGATGTTAATATTGGCTTCAGAGTAGTTACTCACTGGACGGCTGGTCCTCGTCTTATTACTTTCTGTTGGCTCTGCAGAGAGAGTGCCTTATGAGGGCTCGCGTGTTGGTTTTGCGGATGTAAGTACAAAAACGAGTTTCTGCTGTGATTCTATCAGTTTTTTGTATAATCTTCTCACCAGATCCTACCACGAGTTTATCGATGCGAATTTGTTTGTTATGTTCTGCGAGAGTATCTCTCTGAAGGCCTGATATTTCTGTCGTTATTTGAGAGCTTTTCAGGCTATTAGCGTTATGCGAGAACCTCTTCGTCAGGTTCCGGATGCGACTGGGAAGAGAGGTGGTCAAACTATATTGTTACGCCTCACTCAAAAGTCGCTAGCTGTTCTAGCCGAGAGTTGTCATGAAGGAGTTTTTCTTACACTATTGGCATAATTTAACGGGTTTACGCATCACGAAGTACAGAATAATTGCTAGAGTGACGCACTATGCTAAAAAAACATGCAAGATTGCGAGATATTGGTGTTTAATTTGAGTAAGTGGACTATCAGTACATTAGTAAGTATGCCTTTGGTAGTATTGAAGGGCCAAGTACTATATCTGTTCTGAGGGAGCTAGTGCTGAAATATGTGATGTCTTTAATTCTGATGAATTTGACGGAGGAGAGTGATAAGGAATAGGCCAAGACATTGTGCTTTTGTGCCTTTGCGGGATCGAACCCGCTCCTCCCGCATGCGAAAACAGATCATGTAGAACTGGGAGAGAGTCGAGGTTCGACGTGACGGTCCCGGGAATTTGGGCTAGAATATGTGCTATAAAGAGGATGCAGTGAGTGCAAGCACTGGCAGTCTAGAGGATTCAACCTGACGGTGTCGCCGGGATTGTGTTGGCTTAATATGCCCATAGAGAGGATGGAACAAGTGAGTACAATGACGGGCAGTCAGGCAGTCAGTCTAGCAACATATAAGCGGCGAGTCGGAGCGACAAAGCGTTTTCAGTTAAAGAAATTTGGATTTTGAGTCAAACAGAAACAAAACTAGAGTAGGCAATGTGAAGTTAAACAGCTAAAGATTAAGTTTTCGACTACTGACAATGTATTTTTCCAGCCCAGCTGCTAGAGCGAGAATGTGTTGACCACAGAGGGTCTGACTTGTGTTAGAGAGACTGAGGACTCGCTTGTGGTGTTTGTGCAGGAGCTTGGGAGTTCGAGGTCGAGTTCGCCCTATTGTAATTGTGTTCCTCTTCTATAACGAATGAGAGTGTAGCAGATTACACACGTGGATCTTGAGAAAAGCCTGGATCAGCTAAAAAAAATCTCATCTATATTATATATGAGAGCTATTCGCAGAGAGTTTGATGTTGTGACTTTATTGCTGATGACCGTTAAATCGCTATTGAGCCTTGTGGTGTGATAGTTGATTTATGTCATCCAGGGTAGAGGGGAATAAAATAGCTTTTCTGTCTATTAGTACAAAATTAAATTAGTTTCTGAAACTGAGAGCAGGAGGATCTATTTTTGTATATATATTAGAAGATAAATTAGTATTTGTCGAGTTGCGTTTAATTAGGTGTGAGAGTTTTTGTTTCTGCTATGACCCATACCAATGCTTTTATAGTAAATATCTTGAGTTTATGAACTGATCGAGGTCACCAGCTGCTCTTATCAAAGAATTGTACGGGAAAAATAGCGCAGAGTAGGAATACAGCGTTTTCTGCGAGAGCAGAAATTTAGGCAATGTATATTATGTCAAATTTAATAAAATATTGAAATATAGTGAGTGCAGAGTAATTCATAGTTTGGCTGTAAAGAGAGCAGTATGCATATAAGATAGATATAATGTATTTTCTATAGGAAAATATTGTTGTGGCTATGACCTAGTATATTGATGAGTTGCAGGAGTCAAGATATGTCAGTAAGCTCTCAGGTTTGTATATAGTGATTGTTAATTGTGAAATGTTCACTGGTCCTGGTTTGGTTGGGTTTCTTGTATTAATGGCAAATTGACCTTATGGTGTATAATGCCAAAGCCATCCTATAGAAGACAAAGTGGATCTCTCTCAAAAACAATGGGGTTGTGGTGGTTTGGGGGGGTGGGGTTTGTTTTTTTGTTGTGGGTTTGTTGTGGGGGGGGTGTGTGGTGTGTGGGTGGTTTTGTGGGTGGTGGGCTTTGGTGTTTGTTTGGGTGGGTGTGGTTTTGTTTGTGGGGGTGGGTGGGAAGTGGTTTGGTTGTGTTGTGGGGGGGTGTTGTTGAGGGGGGGGTCTGGTTTGGGTTGGTGGGTGTTGGTGGTGTGATGGTTTTTGTTTGTTGTTGGTTTTGTGTGGTTTGGGGTGGTGGTTTTGGTGTGGGGGTTGTTTTTGTGGGCGGTTTTGGTGGTGGTGGGTGTGGGCGTGCTGCGTGTGGCTTGTGTGGGTTGTTGGGTTGGGGGCGGTTGTGGGGTGTTTGCTTGGTGTGGTGGCTGGTTGTGGGTGGGGGTGGGTGGGGTGGTGTGTGGGTGGGTGGTGGTGATGTTCTGNCGAGATCTTATTCATTTTTATTGAGACTATTGTTTCATAACTAAGAATTTATTGTGACTTTATTCATTTTTATTGAGACTATTTGTTTCATTACTAAGAATTTATTGGTGACTTTTATTCATGTTATCATTATATAATTTATTTGTGACTTTTTTTCATCACTATATATGATATTGTGACTTTATTTTATCACCTATAAATTTGTGACTTTATTCATTTTATCATTATAAAATTTATTGTGACTTTATTTCATCACTATAATGATATTGTGACTTTATTTCATTTTTATCACTGTAAATTTATTGTGACTTTATTCATTTTATCATATAAATTTATTGTGACTTTATTTTCATCACTATATGATATTTGTGACTTTATTTATTTATCACTATAAATTTATTGTGACTTTATTCATTTTACATTATAAATTTTATTGTGACTTTATTTCATCACTAATAATGTATTGGTGACTTATTTATTTTTCACTATGAATTTATTGTGACTTTATTTATTTTATCACTATGAATTTATTGTGACTTTATTCAATTTTATCATTATAAATTATTGTGACTTTATTCATTTTTATGAGACTTTATTTGTTTCATTATAAGAATTTATTGTGACTTTTATTTATTCTAGTTGGTAGAGGAACTGTTCCATACTTTTTAACCGAATAATGCCTGCTTAAACAATAACTTGCTGCCAAAATTCCTGCGCGGCTTGGCCATGTCAGGAGGATGAACAAAGGCCGCGAATCCCCAAAGCCTACTGTATGGGTGAACTAGTGGAGGGCACCCGACCGGCATGGAGACCACGCCTATGCTTCAAAGATGTCTGCAAGAGAGACCTGAAGACATGCGCGATCAACATAGACACGTGGGAGGCTTGTGCAGAAGACCGTGCAACCTGGCGCCCTCCTCGTCAAACAAGGAACAAAAAGAAGTGAAGAAAGAGAGGAAAAAAGCTGCCACAGAAAAGAGAGCTAAAAGAAAGGAGAAACAGCATCACCCCCAACACTACAGAAAGCATCACCTTTATGTTTGCAGCCATTGCACCAGAGACTGCCATTCGAGGATTGGTCTGTCAGCCACTCACCATAGCTGTAAGTGAGAGAGACGAGAGGAAAAAAAAAAAACTATGCCATCGTCTAAAATAGATGGAAGGTTGTCAACTTGAATATATATATATATATATATATATATATTCCTAAAAAATTCAAATTTTTAAAAGTTAAACAATTACCAAAAATCATGAAATTGTCCAATTTCAATGAAATTTTAAGCACTATATTTATTAAGGGATTAATTTAAAATGAACAGATTATTTTTATTTAAAAAAAATGAAATGTTTTTTTTCAATTAAGATTTTAGTGGGTTTTTTTAAACTTTGTCATTTGAATAAAAAAATTTCCATTTCCAAATTTTTTTCCATTTCTAGAAATTTCAAACCAAAAGACAAACCAACTTTACCCAATCTCACAACCCGGATGTATTATACATTAAAAAATTAAAATTAAGTTTTTGAATTTCCAGAGACAAAAAAATTTTTTTATTTGAAAATTTAAAAGTATTTCTCCTTAAAATAAAAATACCTTTTGTAACATGTCTTCTCTTTTGTAGTTTAAAAAAAAAAATTCTAAATAAAAAAAAAATAGATCACTAATTTGGACTGGCCTATTCTAGTAGTGAGCACCCCAAGTGGAGTTTTAACAGATTTGAATTCAGAGTTTTCCTTCTCTTAGACTGGTTGCCTAGATCACTAATTAGGACTGAGCCTATTCTAGTAGTGACCAGCCGAGTCGGAGTGGAGTTAACAGATTTGAATTCAGAGTTTTCCTTCTCTTAGACTGGTTGCCTAGATCACTAATTAGGACTGAGCCTATTCTAGTAGTGACCAGCCCGAGTGAGTTTTAACAGATTTGAATTCCAGAGTTTTCCTTCTCCTAGACTGGTTGCCTAGATCACTAATCAGGACTGAGCCTATTCTAGTAGTGACCAGCCCAAGTGGAGTTTTAACAGATTTGAATTCAGAGTTTTTCCTTCTCTTAGACTGGTTGCCTAGATCACTAATTAGGACTGAGCTATTCTAGTAGTGAGCACCCGAAGTGGAGTTTAACAGATTTGAATTCAGAGTTTTCCTTCTCCTAGACTGGTTGCCTAACCAAGCTATTTACCCATAGCTGAGGGAGAGTAGTTGGATTCATACTTTTCCTAAGGGTATTAGTGAATGTGAATTGTAGCTTCATCCAGGATTTGAACTCTGGTCGATGAGTCCATTTCCTATGACTCTACCATTACACACATGCCTCCAACAATACATTTCTTTGAATTGATGCAAAAAGTTATTTTATCTGATCAACTGAACTATTTTTATTCACTTAAAAATTTAATACTCTGAATTTTAAATGGCTGGAAGTGCATGTTGAACACAATATTTTGTCATATATAAAGATTTATTTAATCTATCTAAAAATGTATGATTAAAAATACATAATTTTGCACGACTATTTTCTGAATATTTGTATATTTAAAATTATTAACTTACGTATTCTTTTTCCATTTACTGAAGACAAGCGTAGTCTTAATCAAAAATGAGTTCTTCCCTTTTTACATCAAAATACCAGATTTTCACTCTGGAGACAGCAACAACATTTTAAGTCCATGTGTCCTTGTTGTGTTGTTATTTTTTCTTATGTTTTTTGTCTATACAGTTTAACTGTCCCATATGAAAGTTTACACATGTAGACCTTTGTAAATTTTATCCAATTCTAAGCAGTTTAAATCAGTTGAAAAACATCACTTATCCTCCTTTAACTCAGGAAATTAGAACAAACATCATATGTATATATATATATATGTAAAATGAAATTGGAATTGAATCCGATGGTATGTTGAAAGAATGAATAAAGGAAAGAAAGTACAGAATGGATAATAAAGGATAATTTTAATCAATATCACTTACATGTGTTTCGGTCAGGAGTTTTATCTATGTGTACATTATCCAAACTATTATTATTAATAATTTATTTCATTTGTTTATTTAATAATAATAATAGTTTGAATAATGTACCATAGATAAACTCCAGACCGAAACACATGTGTAAGTGATATTGATTAAAATGATCCTTTCTGTACTTTCTTTCCTTTATTCATTCTTTCAGCATATATATATATATATATATATAACCTAAATTACATCTAAACCAGAAATTCAACAGACAGAATTAGCTACATTTCGAAAAGGTAAGAAATCCATTAATCTTAGTTTGTTTAGATTTTTCAGTTCTTAATATTTTTACATGATTTATTTCATGCTTCAAAAGAGTCCAGTAAAAATAATTTCGCTTTTAAAAGTTTTTTCTTAGAAAATAATTTTTTTTTTTTAAATAAATTCTTTACTAACTTTATATATATATATATATTACAGTATGTCGATTTTTTCAACTTCTTTTTTTTTTTTTGAATATCAAAATGATTCACCCAAGGAGAGTTGTATATTGGTATGATAAGTACTGACACCAAAAAGTAGATTTCCAACTTGCACCAATTTTTAAGCATTTAAAAATCGTCTAATATGAAGCCCCTCCAAAATTCTTATTTTCAATACCTTTACCTATGAAATTGCTTAAAAATTTCATAATTTCAATCCAGAAATGTTTGTCAATATATTTTATTCAATTAAATGAATAAAACATATCGAAAGTAACATTTAAAGGGAAATTTTATTTTATATAATATATATATATATATATATATATATAGTATCGAATTGCGCTTTAACAGTGAATAATCCAAAAGTGCTTAATATATTAGAAATACAGAGCCGTAATAATATTAATAATATTATTATTAGAAGAAAAATAAAGGGTCAACCATGGTTTCAATCAAATTGAAATGATTTCTTCAGGACCCTACCCTACATTAATTAAGTCGATGTAACTTAGTTAATGTAGTGTAGGGTCCTGAAGAAATCATTTCAATTGATTGAAACCATGGTAGACCCTTTATTTTTCACTAATAATAATATTATTAGTATTATTACGGCTCTGTATTTTTAATATATTAATAGTATTTTTATAATATTATTAGTATATATATTTATATATACAAGAGTTATCTGTCCTTTGTTTAGACTTTTCTTAGTATGATACTGACATCATTAAAACCATTGTATTTGATTAATAAATAGCAATAATCTCAAAGATAACAACAAGTAAGAGCAGATAACTCAAGCAACACCCATCGCAGAAGTGACAAAAGTCAGGGACCATTTCAACATAACATGCTTAGGTCTTTATGTACACGGTTTTCCAATGTAAAAAAAATCAAATTGATAGAGGTGTATAAAATATGGGATTAATTAGGGTCAGGTGGTAGGTGACACAAAAGAAATTTGTTGATATATCTACATTTAGAAACTAGTTCCATTTTTTTGTTCAGCTATATATATATATATATATATATATATATATATATATTCACACACACACACATATATATATGTATATTTAATATCATATATATATACTTTAGTATATATATTAGGGACTGGCAAAAAAAATCGGATACTACGAGTTTTAAAAGCGAATTAAGAATAATTAAATCTATTATATATGGTTAAACTTTGTCTAAATCGATAAGTAGTAGCATAATAACCATCATTAAAAAAAGAAAAATATAATTACATATGCAGTTTATTTTTAAAAGATTTAAAACTATTTGTTTTGGTCAATTTTGACGCGATCCGCTATTTTGGCTGTTTTTTCAATGGTTTAAGGTGCTTGTTTACAATTTTACGTAACATTTGGGATGGAAAAAAAATTTACCAAAAATCAGGTAATTATCCGATTTTAATGAAATTTTCAGTATTGATTTAACAATTAATGAATTTTATAATGCATCAGTTATTTTATTTCAAAACTTTAATTTAGTATTTTTGCTATGAAAATTAATATATAAAATTCATTTAAAATATGAAAATCCTGATGTTAAGTTTAAAATGTTATATTTTAGATTCTAAAATAAATATCTACTTAATGCAACCTTATTTTAGGTGCCGAAAGTAATAAGTTTTGAAGAAAAACTCGATTTAAAATGTACCCCCTCCCCTTTTTAAGCAGAAAAAACATTGATGTATAATATATATAATATAATATATAATATAGCCAATTAAATAATTATCGAAATGAGTAAAAAAGAAATCTCCAAAAAAATTAATTATTTATTATTTATTTACATTTTATTTTTTCGATTTTTGGTACTTATTTTCTCATAGAAGCGCAACCGTAAAAAATTTTTTTTGTTTCTATTCATAACTTCGATCTTTTATCTCATTATTTATACTGTAATTAGTATCGAAATGATAACTTGCAAAACATTTTACGCCCCCAACATAAGGGGGGGTCAAAATTAAGTGACCTGAAAAAAATTAGAAAGTTTTGAAATAAAATAAATAATGCATTATAAAGATCATTCATTGATAAATAAACATTGAAAATTTCATTAAAATCCGATAATTTCCTGATTTTTGGTAAATTATTTTCTGTAGGGGGGGCTAAAGTCATTTTGTCAAAAACGCATTTTAGGCTCAGTTTGCCAGTCCCTAATATAATATATATATATATATATATATAATATTAAATTTATGCTGTTTATAAGCCTGGTCCGAAAAGAACTGGTAACTTCACACTCAGAGTTGTTGAAGCATGGAACAAACTACCTGCATCAGTTGTTAGATGCCAAGACACTGCATCCTTCAAAAACCTCCAAGCTTCTGAAATTCACCAACACTATACCTGATATCCCATTTCCATACACACACATATATACCAGGACTCATGCACTGTTCATTTTCCTGACATTTGTACATTATTTGGACCATATGACCTTTAGGCACCCTTTTTTGATCTCGATTAAGAAAGGACATGTTTTTCATTTACACCGTCAATATTCGGTTGTTTTAACAGACGATTTTTAGTTTTTTTTTTTTTAAATTATAAAACTAATCCCTAACCCCTAACAAACAACCGGATATTGACAGTGTGAATGAAAAACATGTCCTTTCTTAATTGAGATCAAAAGGGGTGCTAATGGTAATATGGTCCCATTATTCTGTGAACTATACATGCACCTTTGATGAGATTTAGTGCACCTGAGCATTGTACACAAAATTTCATTATTACCATTTATTATTATAAAGAAATGAGTGGATTCTCATAATATTTTTTTTTTGTTCTTTCATCACAGAATTCGGACCATAATGACCTTTAGGCACTCGATCTCGATTAAGAAATGTTTTCCATTTACACCGTCAATATCCGGTTGTTTTAATGTTACATAGTTAGTAGATACCTAATACTTTTATAAGGTATTGTAGAAATCATAATGGCAATTAAGTACAGGCTGAATGAGGGTCGAGCCTTGAGGTAGTTGACGGCGCTTGACCTCGATCTCACCTTGCGTTCTGGGGATGAATCGTGAGAACCGGAACCCCATAGAAGGCCCTCTTCCGGTTTAAGGAGTAAGCAACTCAGTTAGTCAGTTAGAACTTAGAAGCCAAGCTAGCAACATGTAAGCCTCATCTGCGCAGATTGTCTGGGTGGGGATATGGAATAAAGTAACATCAACATAAATCGAAGTCTTGTGTTTATTACCTAAAAACTAACAATAACACAGGGCTTCTGATAACGAGAAATCCCTGACAGAAACCAGACCTGAAGTCCCCAAGAAACACCACGACAAGACCGGACCAAGATGTTAGAAGATAGAATAGCAAAGCCGTCCAGAAGAGAATACGACCAGAGTAAGAAGTAAGAAAGGTATATAACGTTATATAGATTTGGTACGGTGAAAAGACCAGTATATAACATTAACAGACGATTTTTAGATTTTTTTTAATTATAAAACTAACCCCTAACCCTAACCCATAACAAACAACCAGATATTGATGGTGTAAATGAAAAACATGTCCTTTCTTGATCGAGATCAAAAGGGGGTGCCTAAAGGTCATATGGTCGCAGAATTCAAGTAAAAACCTTGTTAGTCACTTCTTCATCGCCTCTTCATTTGGCCCTGACAACATTTCAAGTCTAATGACATCAAACTTGTTTATGAATTTAAATACACCAAATTTAACAACTATGATTGGTTAGAGGTAGAACTTCTTTTATTATGATAAATTAAATGAGAATTTTTTATCAGCCAAAAGCCAAAATTGTGACATTTTTTTTTAATTTTAATTTTTTTTTTTTTTTTTCCTAATTTGACAAAACATCCTGCAACAAAACTCAAAAAAACAAAAAAACAAAAGAAAAACAAAACAAAACAAACAAAAAACATGTGTGACAAAATTCCCACGTTTACCAAAAAGCTACCCCAGGAAAAAAAAAATATATCATTTTTTTTTTTTAAATTTTTCTTTGGATTTGTCGTTCATTTATTAATTTAAAATAAAAGTTTGACCGGTGTTTACAAATAAAATTTTTTTTTTAAATTAAGCTTTAAAAATGCGGGGGAGGTAATAAAAAAAAAAATTATCTGAAAATGTAAATGTTATTTTTAAAATTCTAAAAATTTTTGTCAGGGGAGGTAATAAAAAAAAATTTTTTGAAAATTTAAATGTTATTTTCTTAAAATTCTAAAAATAATTTTTGTCAGGGGAGGTAATAAAAAAAAAAATTATCTGAAAATTTAAATGTTATTTTCTTAAAATTTTAAAAATAATTTTTGTCAGGGAGGTAATAAAAAAAAAATTATCTGAAAATTTAAATGTTATTTTCTTAAAATTCTAAAATAATTTTTGTAGTATGTTTTCTTTTTTCGTAGTTTTAAAAACAATATTTTTCTTTGAATTGATGCAAAAAAAAAAAAAAAAAAAAAAAAGTCTTTTCACTGATTCAATTGAACAATTTTTATTCACTTAAAAATTTAATAGTGAATTTGAAACGTCTGGAAGGTGGCATGTTGTACACAATATTTTTGTCATGAATAAAGATTTATTTAGTCTATCTAAAAATGCATGATTAAAATGCACAATTTTGCACAACATATTATCTGAGATTTTCATATATTTGAAAATTATTTTTCATACTTTAAAAGGTTTAAAAATAATCGTTTATCCGTCTTTAATTTGGAAAATTGCACATACTTAATATGAGGCCAGGTAAATGCGTGTTAAAAAAAAAAAAGAAGGTAGTCATGTTTAATTTTATGAGAATTTGAAAAAAAAAAAAAAAAAAAAAAAAAAAATCAAGCCTTAAAAATGTGTTAGAATATGAGGTCAGGTAAAGAATTTTTGCATTATTGAGAATAAAGAAAGAAAATAAAATATATTTGAATTTTGGTCATATTTTGATTTAACCAAAGGTTTATATAATTTTTATTTTTCGGACTGTTGTCCTCATCTTTATTATGGTATGTATAAACACATTTCAGCTGCTGTATCCTCTGGCCTTCCTCAGGTGTCTCCTGTGTATCTGAACATAGCAATGACCCAACTTGGGAAATCATTTTGAATAGATTGACTGTTGATCAAACAAAGCCTTGGAAAACTTTTGAAGTTTTTACCTTATTATAATGGAGATCATGTGAATGTCTGTAGGTATGCCCACATGTGTTGGAAAGATGTTTCTAGCTTAAATCACTCCTCTTAATTTTTGTTTCATTTTGTGGAAATTCCACGGGTCCTGCTAGTAATATATTATCATATTAAAACTTAAATGTATGTGTCTGGTGGGAACATATTTTTGATAGTTCAAATAATGACATCTTGTTTGATAAACAGCCAAACTATTCAAAATGATTTCCCAGGTTGGACCATTGCTATGCTCGGATACACAGGAAAAACCTGAGGCAGATTGGAGGATACAGCATCCGAAACATTGTGATTTTACATACCATAATAAAGATGAGGACAACAGTCCAAAAAAATCAAAATTATACACATCAAGCCTCATCTCAAAAATTCAGACAAATAATACAGGGTGATTGAAAAGTAACTCCCTATTTTAAACAATTTATATTTTTTTCATATGCAGTTATATTTTTCTCAATTCTTTAATGTATGTTCCTTGATATATGGCAATTAAATCTGCGTTTTTGTTGATGGTGCTCCTCCACATTTTGCTATTGTTGTTCGTGAATGGATGAATCACCATTTTCCTGGGAGATGGATGTGTAAACGTAGTCCGCATCAGTGGCTGGCCAGAAGCCCTGATTTAACACCCTGCGACTTTTTTTCTTTAGGGTTGGTTGAAAGAGCAAGTCTACTCTACGAAACCAACGACTTTGGAAGAACTTGAAGGATGAATACGAGAATTTATTTCTGCCATTCCACAAGAGTTCCTGGGAAGATCAGATGATGCGATTCCCGAACAGCTTGAGAGGCGGGAGGTGAATGTTAGTGCCGATATAGAATTTTAAATAAAACTCCATGCTATGTGTTCTTCTCATATTAATTTTTTGTAAAAAAAAAAAAAATAATGATTCGGAAATAAATTAAAAGATTTTTAAAATAAAGAAGGGAGTTACTTTACAATCACGTAGTAAACAAATTTTTTTTTTTTTTTTTTTTTTTTTTTTTTTAAATTGTAATTTTCACTTTAATTGTGGGCGTTTGTTGCTTGGTGTTCTGTCACATGATTATCTCCTATGGACCCAGCCTAATTCACAACCTCCCTCAAAATAATAAACTTCTTTTCTTTTTTCTTTTTTTTTTTTTTCTTTTTTAAATCAACAAAAAAAACTACACACATCTTAATCAAATATTGATTGCTTACAGGAATGTTTGCTGGTGTTCGTTACCAACAATTTTTTTTTTAAAAGCCGGACAGTCTATCCTCTTTTCGCTACCAACAATTAAAAAAAAAACAAATAAAGAAAAAGTAGTGGCCTTTTGTCGGTATCAGCCGGATAGCGAAGGAATCTATCTCTTTTTCGCTATCAACAATTTAAGAGAGAGAAAAAAAAAGATTTTAACAAACAGATGTTTTTTTTGTATGATGTTATAATGCCACCATGAAAAAAAGTTTTAAAAATGGCCGATCAAAGACACCGAAAAAATGAATGAACATTCTGCTATAAAGTTTTTTTAAAAATAAAGTTGGCGGAGTGGCCTATTGTCGGTATCAGCCAGACAGCAAGGAGTCTATCCCCTCTTTACTAGTGCTAGACCAGGTAGTACTTTTACTGAGGTGAAGCACCACACCTACTGTCAGCTCCCCACTTTACTGCACAGATAAGATTACCCAAGCTGTGCATCTCATGTGCCAAGTTGGCGGGGACCGGTATCAAACCCAGAACCTTGCGATTCTTAAGCGGCTGCTCTACAGACTGAGCTAAACCGTCCCCTTTTTGCTACAAAATACCAGCTAATTTTTTTTTTTTCCCACTAATGAAACATTTAGATTTTAAATTTCCTTGCTAATAATTAAAAAGAGAAAAGTTACGTTTTAGATTTTGCTAAATCTAGTCACCAAAAATATTTACAAATATAAATTGAAAAATCTGCTAACCATGTTATCTCGATCACAACAACTTTTTAAAAAAAAAACCCTTATCTACCACTGCCGTCCGCAATAGCCATTTAATTTTCAACAAAATGAAAGGAAGTAACTAATTAAAAGTTGCCTCCCTTGAAGTAGTTTCTTTTTAATAAGGTAGGATGATAATTTACAAAGATGTTTTAATACTTTTATTTATTGTTTTCGGGTGTTTTCAGGCGTTTTTGATCGTTGGGCAGTCTGGGGCTCTCTGGTAGATAAAGGGTTAGATATATAAACTTGTCAAAATAGAATTTTTGAAAAATCTTCTTTTTTTTTAGATTCTAAAAACAAAATGATAATTGAGATGTTCTGTAGATATCAAATGACTACATCACCAGAGTAATTTTTGCACTTCTTGTAAGTTGTGGTCCCACTCGTAAAAATTTTTTTTTTTTTAATAATTTTTCTCAAATAAATTTGGTTGCTTTTCATTCAGAAAAACTTCTACCCAGAGAATTTGACAAAATTTAAAATTAATTGATTTTCAAAATGGAATTAAGTGGGGGACCTGTTTACTACATATATCTATTCTTATACTCTGAGAATCAATGTTTGTCAATATATATATATATATATATATATATATATTATTATTATTATACTAAAGCTGAGTGAATCAATCTTTGTCTCCCAAAGGCTTTTTTTCCTATTTAGTTTAATGACACAAAATTCATACTAAAATATTCCTTGCTTTTAGGATTGAGTTATTTGAAAAAAAATTACATTTTAATTGGTTCTAATTAGTCGTAATTTACAATTATGTAAAAAACTGACCCTTCTCTTACTTCACATTTCGCCTGTCATTTTCCCCTTTATATTTATATCTTGATTACCTCCTCGTTATATATGTTAGTTTATCCGTAAGCGTAAAGAGAGTAATTTAGAGAGTGCGAAATGTATTTGCATGTTAAGTTTAAGAAGCAGCTAGCTGGCCAACACCTTGGCTCTTAATAAATTTGAATTAAGTCAAACGTTCCATTTCTTAGTTATTTTACAAATTGATTTTAATGTTTTTTTTTGTTTTTTTAGTTCTCTGACCATTTTTAAAAAAAATTTAATTCACTTTGCAAACTCACTTTTTCACTACAATAATCTACCCAGAGCTCAATGGGGAACCCAATGTGTCACATTAATCCTAGTATATATATATATATATATATATATATATATATATATATATGTATATGTAGGTTTTTGGTACACAAGAATTTGTATAACACTAAAAGTGGAGGAATCATATGTAATTTGGGAGAATATTTTATTAAGGAATAAAATATAAAATAAATGGGGATTATACGAAGGCCTTTTCAACCGGCACTTTTCAAGTTCTTGTCCCCCTCTGGCTCACCCCCATTCGTTTCTTACAAAATTCTTGTACAATCTGACTTTTATTCGTCACCGGTGTATCACTTGAAAAGTACCGGTTGAAAAGGCCTTCGTGTAACCCCCCTCCATTTATTTTATATTTTATTCATTACTAAAATATTCTCCCAAATTACATATGATTCCTACACTTTTAGTGTAATACATATATATATATATATATTATATATATGGGCCGAAATATATATATATAGGCCGAAATGTACATACAAAGATTGATTTTTTTTTTCTCGATTTGTTTAGCCTTACATTTAAATAGGTAAATCCCGCCTAATTAATTATTAATGAATTAACTTTCAAAAATTAGGTTCGACTTCAGTTAAGCACATATTCTCCATATATATATATATATATATATATATATATATATATATATATATAAGGACCTACATGAGTTAGGCACTATCTACCTAGGTTTCACCTGAATGGTTCTTCATGTCATTTGAAACATCTTCACCTGATGAATGCATCGCATGAAACCAATATGGTTGTGAATGTTCCTTTGTCACCCAATAAATAGATATGTAAAACCTATATATTTATCTTATTATATTATATATATATATTATATATATATATATTTATATTTATGGGTATAGATAAAAGGATAGGAAAACACCACAAAAGCTGTTAAAGTGAAAACATTTTATAACATATTCATAGCTGATATTGAACAATATTTCGATTTTATAAAAATCATCTTAAGAGCTTGTTTATACTCCGTGTTGTTAAGAGCGGAGACAAAAGTCATATGATTTTGGTTTGTTTGGTTTGTTTTGTTTTACAGCATATCAACCTCAGTGGGTTATTTAATGCCGACAAAGTTGTGAAATAAATTCATTCTTAATGCATAATACAATTTTGTTTATCAACTCATGTTTTTCTATTTAACCCATAGATGGGAAAAAGTCATATGAGTTCAAAACAAAAACCTTGATGCTGCAGAAAAGAAATAAAAGCTGTGAAGATGATGTTTATAAAATCGAAATATTGTTCAATATCAGGTATGAATATGTCATAAAATGTTTTCACTTTAACAGCATTTTGTGGTGTCTGAATATCCTTTTATCTATACTCATACTGTCGGATTCATTTTCTTTCTTTTAACTTATATTTATATATATATATATATATATATATATATAAGAGTTATCTCCCCATTGTTTTGATTTTCCTCAAGTGATATTGAAAACATTAAAACCATTGAGCATTTTCTTCACAGAGGTATGATGTGTTAAACGGATTTTTCTAGCGTATTTTTAACAGTTTTTTTAAACGTAATTTCATCATAACTTATTTTAATTTTTGATTTTTAATGTAAACTTTAATAGTAAATATAATAATAATTTCAATTTCAAGTTCAATGAATAATTTTATGAATATAGTATGAATTTGTTGTAATTTAATATATTGTAACATTCATGAAGTATAATTTTAATGTATAAAGTTGATACTTTAATGTATAAAACAAATGAAATGTAGGTTTAATTCTAATATATATCATTCAAATTTATTTCATAGACATATTTATGCGTTATCATCATTAGCGTTATAAATTCATTAAATATAATAATAATATTCATATATTTGTTTTTAATAATGTTGTATGTAATTATTAACTAAAATTCATACAGGAAACATCTCAGTGTTTTTGCTAATGTTTGCTTTTTTTATAAAACCATTGTATTTAATTAATATATATTTACCAACCCCTCCGCACGAGCAGGATGCAACACAAGGTCAATTTCTTAAGCGGAGTTTATCAGGTTTGAATTCAGAGTTTTCCTTCTCCTAGACAGGTTTCCTAACCAAGGTTAAAAAGCCCAGTCTGCCCTACTATTTACCCATAGCTGGAGGGAGAGTAGGATTCATACCTTTCCCAAGGGTATTAGCGCTAAGTGAAATGCAATTACCACGTCCAGGATTTGAACTCGGGGCGACGAGTCCATTTCCCATGACTTTAACCATCGCACCACGCACTTTGTATTTAATTGATAAGGGTATTTGCCTGCTCATCCCACTTATGAGGGCTGGACACAAGGTCTCGTTTTTACGTGGGCATATAAATATTGCAATGATCTGGGGGGCATGGCCCCCCTGGATCGATGCCATCAATTGTACTTCACCGGTCCAGAGGCCGAAGCACACTGGACCCCCAGCCGAGGCCGGGTATAGAAGGTAAGTCTCAAAGCATAGAATCTGGAACAGATATTACACCTTGATCCTCCCTTGTATTTAATTGATAAGTGCTATTAGCATCATATCAAAGAGAAGCATAAGAAAGGGTAGATAACTCAAGTTACACTTGTGACCAAAGTGATAAAAAGTCAGGGACCATTTCACTATTGTGTCTATGTAGTAGATAGGATCCCCTGTTTATATCCATAAGATATCACTCAATTTGAAATGTAACAAACGCCTTAAGTAAGAAAAGTTCTTCTGAAAGGAGAGCAACAAAAATTATTCAAGAGAAAATCTTGTTTTTTTTTTTTTAATCATTTACGAGCAACGAACGAACCAGAAATGCCAGAGATATGTTATGACCATTCCAATTAGAATAGTCGAAATTATCTTTTCTAACTCTTTGAACTAGAAGCTCATATATTTGGGTGGGGTGATATTCTAGTATACACCATAAGCTCAGTATCATGTCAAAAACTGATCCTTCTCTTACTTCACATTTAGACTGTCCCCTTTGTAAAGTAAATAAAGTTGTCGGGGCGGCCTAAAGTCGGTATCAGCCAGTCAGCGAGGGAGTCTATCCCCTTTTCAATAGCGCTAGACCATGGAGATTGTTTGTAGCATCTGAGGCGGTGCGCCACACCTACCATCAGCTCCTTACTTTACTGCACAGATCCCTGTGCTACTCATATGCTGACTTGGTGAGGACCGGTATCGAACTAGGAACCTTGTGGTTTCTAGCCGAACGCTCTACCAACTGAGCTGACCCGGCCCCTCCTTACCTCCTCGTTATATATGTTAGTTTATCTGTAAGCGTAAAGAGAGTCATTTAGAGAGTGCAAAATGTATTTGCATGTTAAATTTAAGAAGCAGCTCGTATCAGATATACGATGATGATAATAATAATAAAAGGCTTGATAATTTTTTATTATTTCTATTATTCGACCTATTGTCCTCATCTTAATTGTTATATACATAAAATTTAGGCTGATGTTCCCTACGGCCTTCTTCAGGCGTTTCTTGTTAAACTTGGGAACCTTCTCTTCAAACTCAGTAACCTTGTCGAACCCGGGAGCCTTCATGGAACTTTTAACTGAAGATTGAAGAATTTGGTTCGAAATTCCGTGAAGACTCCCAAATTTGTCAAGAAGGTTTCCAAGTTCAATAAGAAACACCTGAAGAAGGCCGGAGAGCACATCAGCCGAGATGTTGTGTATATAACAATAAAGATGAGAACAATAGTCTGAATAATACAAATAATAAGTAAGTAAAATCGTCGAGGTAGCATAAAGTTGGTATCAGCCAGACAGTGAGGGAGTTTATCCCCTTTTCACTAGTGCTAGAGCAAGGAGATTGGTTTGTTTGTTTTGTTTTGTTTAATGGCATATCAACCTCAGTGGGTCATTTAATGCCGACAAAGTTTTGAAATAAATTAATTCTTAAAAGATACTCAATTTTTTTTATAAACACATTTTTGTATTTAACCCATAGATGGGATCCTAACAGGCACTAGCAAGGAGATTGTTTTGGCATCTGAGGTGGAGCTCCTACCATCAGCTCCTCACTGTACTGCATAGATCCCTGTGCTACTCATATGTGAAGTTGGCGATGGCTGGTATTGAACCCAGAACCTTGTGGTTCCTAGTTGGATGCTCTACCGACTGAGCTTTGAAATAGCAAACATTTAGAGACTTTCTTTTTAATGGAATGAAGGGATAGCTTTAAACAATAGATGTTTGCACCCAGAGGCAATATTTGCACCCTAGGGGAAAGTTCAAGCCTTTCTTTTAAGGAGATGATGGGATAGTTTTAGATAATAGATGTTTGCACCCTGAGGCAATATTTGCACCCTAGGGCAAAGTTCAAACCTTTCTTTTAAGAAGATGATGGGATAGCTTTAGATAATAGATGTTTGCACCCTGAAGCAATATTTGCACCCAGAGGCAATATTTGCACCCTAGGGGAAAGTTCAAGCCTTTCTTTTAAAGAGATGATGGGATAGCTTTAGATAATAGATGTTTGCACCCTGAGGCAATATTTGCACCCTAGGGGAAAGTTCAAGCCTTTCCTTTAAGGAGATGATGGGATAGCTTTAAACAATAGATGTTTGCACCCTGAAGTAATATTTGCACCCAGAGGCAATATTTGCACCCTAGGGCAAAGTTCAAGCCTTTCTTTTAAGGAGATGATGGGATAGCTTTAGATAATAGATGTTTGCACCCTAGGGCAATATTTGCACCCTAGGGTAAAATTCAAACCTTTCTTTTAAGGAGATGATGGGATAGCACCCTAGGTCAAAGTTACATCCTGCTTTTCCCTCTATTCACTTGTGAGCTTTAGGTTCAGGGTATCTGATAGCTTAGTGGGGTGGGGTGGATTAACAGTTCAAAGAGTTAAATAACCCTGGTGATCCACTAGTTTGATACTTATTTGACGTACAAGTAGACAATAAATTACTATTTTGTTCATTTCTACTATTTAGACAAAAGTATCGTCAATCATTATTACTATTAATTCTGATTTGTATTTTCGTTCATCTTGATTTCGTTTTTTTTTTTATCACAACTCACTAGGGTAATAATCTCAATGATAGACAACAGTAAAAGATGAACACTCAGTGAGACGCAAACTCACATAATGAACTAGGCTTGAATGGGGGGGGGAAAGGTGACTCACTGGGAACTGTGCAAGAAAGTAATTTGATTTGCAGAAGCCTTGACACCTATAAAACTTGTGTACCTTTTTGGGAAAGCCTGGTTATTAGAAACAATTCATTTATTAGAACCAATTTTAATGGGTGGGAAAGGTGACTCACTGGGAACTGTGCAAGAATCTAATTAGATTTGCAGAAGCCTAAATCACACCTATAAAACTCATGTACCTCTTTCTTTTCAGGAGAGCCTGGTTGTTAGAACCAACTCATTTATCAACTAGGCTTGAATGGGTGTGAAAGGTGACTCACTGGGAACTGTGCAAGAAAGTAGTTTGATTTGCAGAAGCCTTCACACCTATAAAACTCATGTACCTTTTTGGGAAAGCCTGGTTATCAGAACCAATTCATTTATCAACTAGGCTTGAATGGGGGAGAAAGGTGACTCACTGGGAACTGTGCAAGAAAGTAATTTGATTTGCAGAAGCCTTCACACCTATAAAACTCGTGTACCTTTTCAGGAGAGCCTGGTTGTTAGAACCAACTCATTTATCAACTAGGCTTGAATGGGTGGGAAAGGTGACTCACTGGGAACTGTGCAAAAATCTAATTGAATTTGCAGAAGCCTAAATCTCAACTATAACCTCTCGATATCTCAGTGCAATGCCTTTTGTTATTGGTCTTTTTCATACCGATTAGTATTAATCGTATTTACTTTCATTTTTTATATGAAGCATTGTCAATCATTATCATTATCAATTTTGATTAATATATTCTTTCATATCTTAATTTTAGCTGGTTCCTACCGTAACTGACTTGTGTTCTTATTTTTATGATATGAGGAACAGTGTATAGCAGCAATAATAATGACAATAATACTAATAGAGCAAAGAAAGACTAATTAAAGCAGCCAGTAACAGCAACTGCAACTTCAACATATGGACAAACAGAAAAACTACAAAAACTTGCAAAGATCCCAAGAGATAAATAATGGACTATTCCATTTGGACTGTGAGGAAAGAAAGGTAAGAAAAAGAACATGCTACATATCAGAGAGAAGAAAGAAAGAGAGAGAGAAGAGTAAGAGAAAGAGACAGGAGGCAATAATACTATACATCAGATGCTTATCGTCTGCTTCAGCAGAATGAAAGGAAAGACAGTAAAAAGAAAAGTTGACCATTTCATTTGATTCTGTGTCCAGTCACTGGCTATGATCTAAGAAGCTGCATCTACAAGCCAACCAGATGCATGTCGATTGTGTCTTTGGATCAAACAAGATATAGATATGATAATATTATACCTCAGATGCTTATCGTCTGCTTTAATGGTTGACGCTGTAAAATCCGACCGACCTACCAAACAAGATATAGATATTGACTAAGCTTATCTCAATCTGTTTACTAGTCTTGGTTACAGGAATATGAACTTGAGTCTCACCGAGTGCTTATCCTTTCTTATTGTTTTCAATATACACTGTTCCTTATTGAATCGAAATAACAACCTGAGCGAGTTGCGATAAAAAGCAACTGAGATTAAAATATAAAAAGAACATACACACCAAAATGAATGACAATGATCAAATTACTAAATTAACATTAATAATTAATCAATTAATTAATAACAATATAAATATAATTAAAATAATCTAAAAATTTTTTTTCAGTTTTAAATTTTTTTTTGTGAATAGAATTTGATCATTTTTTTTTTTTTTGGTATTTTTTTTTGGTTCCATTAATGACACAAAAAATAAAAAAATAAAAAATAAAAAAAATAAAAAAATAAAAAATAAATAACGTTAAAAAGTTTTTGAAATCAGACGTCAATGTCCGACATTCTAATTTTTTTCTTCAAAATATTTCCGTGATCGTCCTCTGCGAGAACGGTGATCACTTGGGTCGCAAAATCCCCCTTGGGGGTATTCTTGATACAGGAGCGTTTCAAATAAAACACGTTTGGCACATTGTCCTCGAGAAATTCCCAGTGACAAAAAACTTGGCCTTCTGGCTCACTTCGAAGTTCAACCAGACGTAGACCGCCATCAGACTTGATACAGGAACTAAAAATACACAAAAAGAAAACAAAAAATAACATATAGAGAGGTATATAAAGAAATTGTAAAGGGAGGGAATAAAAATCTTTTTTTTAGATTTTTTTAATTTTCAAACTGTAGTAAAAAGATAACCAGGGTTTCAGACTTTAGCAAAGCTTTATTTTACTTTACTCTGACTACGATCTAACAGATGTGGTCAGAGGGTTGCTTTTATACAGAGATATTTAAGGAGAGGTAATTACATTGGATTTATTAGTACATTCTCCCCTACATATTTCTTTGGGCTACTGCGAGATATTGTTCTGGAAAATTTGAATGTAGTGCATTTTGGTTAAAGGAATAAGTTAGACTATCATTGAGAGGGGGGCAGTAAGAATAGGTTATTTTACGGCGGCACCTATAGTGTCAGGTTGGAAATAAGTGCCGGACTGCCGAATAGCAAGTTCGCGTTTGTAAGCTGTTTTTAAAGTAAGAGTCCTATTTTCAAGAAGTTGTTGTCTTACCTGGACATTGCATAAACCATTTACAAAGGCATCTAAGATGTGTTCCTTTTGTGCCTCAATTGCAGTCATAGGACGAAAATTGCAATCCTTGCTTAAGGTTTGAAGGGTTTTTATAAAATGGTCCAATGTTTCGCCCAACTCCTGTCGTCGAGTGGCGAGCACATGCCGAGCGAATAGTTCATTTTTTGATTTTACGTAGGTTGAGTGTAGCCTTTCTATAGCTTCTTCCTAGGACGTACAGTCTGTAATGATGTCGTTGACTGAGTGAGACACATAGTTAGTCAGAAGGGCGCGCTTGTTAATGGACCGACTTGGGTTTTCAAGAAGTAGTGTGTCGGTGAAGTTTGTAAAAGTTTCTAGCCAGTGAGTCCAGCGTTTGTCGGCTGCTTCACATTCTGAGTCATAGGTAAATCGCTCCGGCCGCATAAAGTGTTCAATTGTAAAGTAAAATAAATTGTAGTAAAAGATAGCCAGGGTTTCAGACTTTAGCAAAGCTTTATTTTACTTTACTCTGACTACGATCTAACTGATGTGGTCAGAGGGTTGCTTTTATACAGAGATATTTAAGGGGTGGTAATTACGTTGGATTTACACAAACTATTACCAAAAATCAGGGAATTGTCAGATTTTAATGAAATTTTCACCAAAATATTCATTAATAACTTTATTTTATAATGATTAACCTATTTGATTTTTAAAAACTGATAAAAATGCTGTAGAGTTAACTTGTTGAATAATAACTTATAAAAAAAATAAGTGTTCGACCCATGGACATGTATTAAATCCCATGAGGACTATTTTAAAGAAAATGAACGTTTCATTCATTGCTCATTTCTGTCTTGCTAACTACAGCTTCAGAAGCACTTTAAGGGGAGGTAAGTAAATAAACATTTTCTAAAGAGTTATTCCCCTTAGATTTAAAATTTATAAAATGATTTATACATGACTACTAGACAAAACGTGACCCATTGGGTCACCCATTCGGCTCTGAATAGAGATTAGGGAAAAGGCTGTTAGCAAAGCGAATGAAAAAAAAAAAAAACTACTACCGGATGAAACCTTAAATTCCTTTTCTTTTTAAAAAAATTTTTTTTTAGCTTGCTAAGAAACAGAACGTTTGACCTCATTTAAACTACGGGTTGCTGGTTATGAATTTTAACATAGAAATATATTACAAATTCTCACGTCTCCCTCTCTTTCTTTCTCTACTCTCCAGAGAATTTAACATTATATAATGAGAAGGTAGTCAAGAAATATTTAAAGGGGAAGAAAGAGATAGACACAGAGTAAAGTAAGAGACTGGTCGGTTTTTGACTTAATTGCAAATTACGACTAATTAGAACCAATTAAAACATAATTTTTTTCAAACATAATTCAATCCTAAAAGTAAGGAATAATCTAGTATAATTTTCGTGTCATTAAACTAAACAGTAAAAAAGCCTTTAGGAAGCAAAAGTTGATTAACTCAGCTTTAGTATATTAATAGATATATGTCAAGTCAGTTACAAGTTTTTGATAGTAAGTTAGAGACATGGCTGAAAACAGATTCAACAAAGATGAAGAAAAAGCAGTAACATACAACTATAAATAAAGTAGTACCTTAAATTACGAGATCTCTGAGTTACAAGCTTTCACTCGGTCGATTTTTTGTTTTGTGTTGCAAGCTAAAATTAATTTTCCCCATTGAAATAATAAAAAAAATTATTTCTTTATGTATTTTTCATTTTTTTAATTGTATCTTCATTTATTTATTCATTTTTTCAATAAATTTATTTTATTATTTTATTGTATTTTGTTTTATTTTTTACATCTGAATGCCGTGACTTATACTCGGAAACATAACATGATTAGATATTAATGCACGTAGATTTCAGATCGGATGAAAAAAAAAAAAATAAATAGAGAAATTAAAACATGTGTAGTATAATGGTTGGGCCTTACCCAGGAACACCATATTTGTGGCCTTGTGCCAGACATAAAAGAACCTTAATAGATGTAGTATGATTCTCAGAACTTACTGGGTGGTCCTTTGAAGAATCGGCCCGAAAATAAATATAAACATTCGGTCGAGCAAGAAGATAATGGAATTCTCATTATCACCTGTGACTCGGTTCGATAGCCAGGAAGTCTAGGATTTTGCTGTTAAAATTTTATTTTGATCGGTTTGTAAGAAGAAAGGATGGTTGACCTGTTGACCTCTTAAGTGTATGGGACGGTGTGAGTGTGTGTATCGAGTATTGTGTATGTATGTGTATACAGTGTGTGGACACCGTCCCATACTCACACCGTAAAAAAGAATATTTGATGTCATATTTCAAACCGTCTCCTTTTTTCAAATCTCAAAATTTTTTTTAAACAGACTGAATAACAAGGACTACCACTCGCTTTTCTCGTTATTCTGTGATAAAAAATTTCTTATTACCTTCCATATACCAACAAATGCCCTGAAGATGATCTAATTAATAGATCGAAACACTGCAGCATTGGCCAATAAACTCACCACTTAACCCATTAAACCTGTGTTTTTTAATTTTTCTTAATATACTACATACCGTCGGATTCACTTCCTTTCTTCACATAAATATATATATATATATATATATATATATATATATATTCTTTATTGGGGTACTAAGTTTCTTGTACAAGGTGATTCTAGGCAGGTCTTATTCTCTACCAGTAGTTTGTTGTAGAGTTCAGGTTCCATTTGAGAGCTCAATGCTTAATTTTTATAAACAGAGAAAATTTATTTGAATAAAAAGGCCTTAAATACCATGGGTATCGTGATTATAGACCATTTCCACTGTGGAAATGGTCCATAATCACGATATCCATGGTATTAAGGCCTTTTTATTCACAAATATATATATATAACTTTCAAAGAAAAAAAAACAAACTGTCATCCCATAATAATTTATTTCAACCAGAAAGAATTTTAAAACAGAAAGATTTTTAAAATTAAAAAAAAAAAAATATAAAAAGAAAAAAATTTTTTTCATTCTTAAGAGCCCAGTCTCATCAGACGGATTTTATAAAAATAATGGGATTCACTAAAAAAAGAAGTTATACAAATATACTGGTTGAAATAAATTATTACGGGATGACGGTTTGTTATATTTTTCTTTCTTTAAAAGTTAAATATTGCTCTGAATTTAATCTAATTTATTGATTATTATACATTGAGCTCTCTTTAGGGATTTGTAAAAATCCTTGTATGAATATATGTTTGCACCTACAAGAGTATACAGCATGGTTGTACAGTGAGATTTCGATTATCCCAAATAGAATCATCCCTTACAACCAGTCATTTGAATTACCTTACCTACATACATATATATATATGAAGGCACGTGGATAGTGGTAGAGTTGTGGAAAATGGACTCATCGATTTGAGTTCAATTCCTAGACAAAGCTGTTGGCATTTCACAAAGCGCTAATACCCTTGGGAAAGGTATGAATACATATATTCTCCCTCCAGCTATGGGTTAAATAGTAGGGTAGACTGGGCTCTTTAACCTTGGGTAGGTAACCAGTCTAGGAGAGGGGATAACTCTGAATTCAAAATTCCTGAGGTCGGTCATTGTTTGGGTTATGTGGCATTCCTTGTGCACCAATTCTTTCCTATCGACTGTGCCAAAAAGTGCGGAATGGTCCTACACAAGCCTTCACCACTATAAACAAATCACTGTGAGAGAGAGTCCATTTTTTAAATGTTATATATATATATATATATATACATATATATATAGAGAGAGAGAGGGGGGGAGACAAACAGACAGAAAGAGACAGAGAGATTAAAATACATTTGTGTGTATATATATATATATATATATATATATATATATATATATATATATATATATATATATAGAGAGAGAGAGAGAGAGAGGAGACAAACAGACAGAAAGAGACAGAGAGATTAAAATACATTTGTGTGTATATATATATATATATGTTATCCTTACCCTTGAAGTGTCGGTATTTTTCCTGATTCATCTGAATGACTTTTGTTAAACCACCTGAAAGAGAAACAAAATTTCACAAATAAATTATACATCAATATTTGTATTATTTGGAGAAATATATATAGGTGTGAGAGTAAGAAGATCTTCACAGTTAATACCCATCGAATTTCCGTGCGGCCAAAAATTAGCAAATCTGAACCGGCTGGGTCCCATCTAGAACAAAATTATTTCACAAAATTATATATAAGATAAAGGGAATGACTTACTGGGAAAAAATATTGAGTTAATCACAATATTGATGGTTGATACAAGTATTAACCGGATAAGTCAGTGTTATACCAAATATAAAGTGCTCAATACATTTGTAGATTGAATTGACATTCAACTTTCGAAATGACACAATAGTGTTCATTCACTGTGAAACTATTTTCAATGTTATTTCTCTGAATGTTTGAGATGTTATTTTCATAACAAGCTTTTATTTACTTAACATTTCATGTAACTAACATAACGCGCGTGTGCAGTGAGCTTCAGCTAAGGCAGAAAGACCTTATCTGCCTGACATCCAAGCTGAAACTGAAGACCCAACCAGGTCCCACGTGACTTCACGTATTTCGCGGGCTTTCTGTAATATTCCATGGAAAGTCCCGCCCGTGATATGAAAAGGGGCCATCCCTTCAGAAATACAGGGGGTTGTCAATAATCCATGCATAGATTATGTAACAAATCCAACTCAGAACAGTCTATAAATGCTAGTGGTGATTTTTGGACAGCTTATACCCCAGATTAAAAAAATTATGCGCTTGGTCTAATTGTTAGATTGTAGGATATGGACTCGTAAACGCGAGTTCAATTCCTGGACGAAGCTGTTGGCCATTTCACATGGTGCTAATACCCTTGGGAAAGGTATGAATCCAATTCTCCCTCCAGCTATGGGTAAATAGTAGGGTAGACTGAACTCTTTAACCTTGGCTAGGTAACCAGTCTAGGAGAAGGAAAACTCTGAATTCAAACCTGTTGAACTCCGCTTAAGAAATTGACCTTGTGTCACATCCTGCTTGTGCGGAGGGGTTGGTAAATATATATACTCCAGATACTAAAACACACCCCCTATTTTGGTATAAGATGGACTTGCCCACTCAAAAAAACATTAAAGCAAAAAAAAATTGGTTCTTTTCCTTTTTTATTATTTTTTTTTTTTTCATTATTTTTTTTTTTTCATTATTTTTTTTGAGTGAGCCAGAAAAATGACAACGAATATACTCACTTATGAAACCTGAGTAAAACTGCAGACGAGCGGTACCAGTGGGCCCCGCCATCCACAAAGATCACTGGAGGCAGTGTAGTAGAGTTCAGATCGCCATCATGAGAAGCAGGCAAGGTTGAAGGCTTGGCTGATGATGACGAGGATGAAGATGACGATGAAGATGATGATGATGATGATGACGACGACGATGTTGAAGAGAATGTCGCTGCAGATTGGGATGAAGATGAACTACTGGAACTTGTGGAACTGATGGAACCGCCTCGTTCTGAAATGTAATAAACACAAGAACACGATCAGCCTTGAAAAAAAAATTGTTAATACGAAATAACGACAAAAAAAAGAAGAAAGAAAATTATTTGTATGCATCAAATAAATTTGACAATAAAATTTTACAATACAACTGTGACACTTAAAAAATGTATTATTTAGATTTTTCAGACTGTTGTCCTCGTCTTTATTATTGTTACGATTCGTGTAGCCATTTTGGGGCCATTGGTGAAAGCAGTTTTTACAGTGGATATCTGTTGTGGCATAAAATTTAATCCTTTCTTAAAGTAGAAAGATGTAGTATCAGTTTTAATCATTAGGGCTGTAGTTGAAATAAGTTTTACAGAGGAGATCCCTTGTGGCATAAAGTTTGATCCTTCCTTGAAGTAGAAAGATGTAGTGTCAGTTTTAATCCTTAGGGCTGTAGGTGAAAACAGTTTTACAGAGGAGATCACTTGTGGCATAAAATTTAATCCTTTCTTGAAGTAGAAAGATGTAGTGTCAGTTTTAATCCTTGTCAGCATATCCGTGTTAAAGAATTGTATAATCCTTGTCTGTTTGTCTGTACATCCAGCAATCAATTGTAGGTTGCAGGTTCAATCCTGAACATGGGTGACAATAACATAGAATACTTAACATAGTTTAACACTTGTACTTAATCATTGTTAGCGGAATGAGAACAGTCTACCCTGGTGGATTGAATAAAAGGGTTTGGTTCAAAGTTCCATGAAGGCTCTCGAGTTTGTAAACCCGCCCAACAGGTGGGGATTGCTATAATTAACGGCATTGATCCCAGGGGGCCATCCCCCCAGGCAACACCCGCCCCCTCGATTTAAAAGGGCAGGACTCGGTTTATTGCCCAGCGCCTGAGGCCCCCCCCTTGAGGGGGAATGCCGACGTGATCGACACAATTTTTCACCGCCACCTATGAACTTCGGTTTGTGGGTGGTCCCACGTTAATAGGGCCTTGTTCCTAACCCGTACAAGTGGGGTACAAGGTAAATAAAATGAAGGCTCTCGAGTTTGACATGAAGGTTCCTGAGTTCGAGAAGGTTCCCGAGTCTGATAAGAAACATTTGAACAAGGCCAGAGGCCAAATCAGCCAAAATGTTGTGTATACAACAATAAAGATAAAGATGTATCATGTCCTTTTTCTTCCCTTTCTTTATAATAAAACGGAATGGTCCATTATTTAGCTGAGATGATGATACTCATCAGAATTAAGAATTCGGCGGATAAGCAACAGATAATCAGGATTTACATTTTTGCATTTCATCTTGGACGATTTGGATGATTTCGGTTTTTTTAACCAGAGGGTGTTGCAACTTAAAGTTGAGAAAATCCTTAGGAAAAACCTAAACAGGTTTATAATAATAATAATGAAATTTATTGTGTACAGTGCTCAGGTGCACCACAACTCATCAAAGTCTCATGTCAAGTACACAGAATAATGTATTAGTGTCAGAACATGAACAGTTTACAGTAGTAATATGCATGTATGTGTGCGCGTGTGTGCATATGTATGTGGAGAGTGGCTTCAGGTATAGTGTTGGCGGACTACAGGAAGCATGGAGGCTTTGAAAGATTCAGTGCTTCGGCAGCCTACAACAGATGTGGGCAGTTTATTCCATGTCTCCGCAATTCTGAGCGTGAAAAATTATGCACTCAACTTTTTCTCCCTCCAGCTATGGATGAATATTAAAGACTGGACTCTTTAACCTTTTTATGGCAACCAGTTGAGGAGAAGGAAAACTGAATTAAAACTCAGCTTAAGAATTCATCCTTAGCAAAGCCAATTAAAGTCAGTAGAGTGGCTTATTGTTGGTATCAGCTGGACAGAGAAGGAGTCTATCCCCTTTTCACTAGTGCAAAACCAGGGAGATTGCTTTTTTTCATTTTGAGGTGAAGTGCCACGTTCCCCAGAGCTCCAGAACCGGAACCTTGCCATCAAATAGAGTTTTACATCATACCCAGGACACTCAGTCACTGCTTTTTAGCCCACCATTGATAAAAAGGGTTGGGGTTTGCCATAGGGCAATAGGGTTGGGACAATCATATAGGGGATAGGGCTTGGCGTTGCTAGCCGATTGATCGGAGGAGGACTCTCTGACTGCCTGTCTAGCCTAAGTAAGGACCAAAGTGGAATTTTACAGAGGTGCAGTCGGGGTATTTTACAGCCTTACCCGACAGGGCTGAAATAAACAGAAATTACGAAAAAAAGATGTACATTTATTTCCCATTAACATGTTCTTTTATTCAAAAACACATTAACAACAATTCATTCAAAAATAATCATATCATCATCCTCTAGAATGTTATTGTTCTTCAAGTCATTGGATTCCAAAATTATGTCGCTCTCAACTAGGGCAGTTTATTCGTGGAAATCAATCCATAACTTCCCAGATCCTCACTATCCTTGAATCATGGATGTTTCAGCAAAAAATCTCGAGGCAACACTACGCTTTCTAGATTTGTCCAAGATATTTGACTCCATACACAGAGCTATGTGAAAATATAAACAGCCCCATCCAGGTATATATAACAATAAAAAATAGGACAACAATTTGAAAAATTCTAAATAATTCAAATGATCAAACCTCATCTCAAAAGTTCAGGCAAATGAGACGTTATAAGCTCTTTTGTTTTTAGGTGCACATATTTTTGGTGCAATAACGCATATGCATCTATGCATTTTTTTTTTGTAACAGCATTCACCCTGAGTTGGTTGAGCTGGCTCCATCCAACAAAATCACCTTTTGTGAATTCATGAAAGGAGTAAAAAGGGATTAGGAAATTCACAAGTGGTCCCCAAACCCCACATGCATATCTCAGTCAGGCGAAGGAGGTGTCCTTGTTTGCTGCAGATTTTCCACAGACGTAGTGACAAGTACGCCAAAGGCCATTGATTTCTGATGATAATAGACCCCTTTGGCTGGGTTGTGGCCCTAATACCACTGGGTGGGTGCCAGACCTGTCCACCTTGGGTGACCCTACCAGGAACCTAAGTTCCTGACAGCATGGTTCTGACACAACCAAGTTTATATTTTTTTTGTGTGTGTGTGGAGCTGACCCATCACTGATAAAATTTCAACCAAAACCTGCGTCTGACTAATCTTTTCTAAAAGACAAACACAAGATGGGATTGAAGTCGTTTAGCAGGCAAACTGGATGAGTTGTGGATGATACTAGTACAAGTGAATTATGGGAGCTCCATACTTCTGGCCTTGTGCTGACAAGTGGCTTATGTAGTTTAGACAAAAACCTGCAGCTGACTCATCTTTTTTTTAATGTTACATGGACCCCTACAGGTCCATGTTGACCCTGGTTGAGAACCACTAATAGAGACTCTGGTTAAAAATGCCATTGATTTTTGATGATAATAGAGACCCCTTTGGATTTTTACCAGAGACCCTTTGGCTGGGTTGTGGCCCTAATACCACTGGGTGGGTGCCAGACCTGTCCACCTTGGGTGACCTTACCAGGAACCTAAGTTCCCGACAGCATGGTTCTGACACTAAAAGACAAACACAACATGGGATTAAAGTCGTTTAGCAGGCAAAACTGGGTGAGTTGTGGATGATACTTGTACAAGTAAATTACGGGAGCTCCATACTTCTGGCCTTGTGCCAAAAAATTTTTTTTCTTTTTTTTTGAGCTGACAAGTGGCTTATGCAATTTATACAAAAACCTACAGCTGACTCATCTTTTATTTAATGTTACATGGCCCCCTAGGGGTCCATGTTGACCCGAGTTGGGAACCACTAATAGAGACTCTGGTTAAAAATGCTATTGAAATAAAAATAAGATCTATGAAAAATGAAAATCCAACTAACAAGTCTTGATAAAAAAAAATCGAAAACAAAAAATCCTTTAGATACAGTTCTTTTTTCTTCCCAAGAAGAAACATTGTAATTCACAGATTAAGGAAGCTGTGGAGAGCCATAACTGCCTGCAATCTGCAGGGAAATGGCACAAAGCGAGTGAAAGAGAGAGAGAGAGAGAGTTGGTCGCATCAGATAAAATGAACAATAAAAAGATGTGTTGGATATGTGCAGACATATTCATCTGCAAAATATCAAGAATTTTGGGTGCTCCATATTTCTGGCCTTGTGCCAAAATTTTGTTTGCTTTTTTTTGTTTTTTTTTGTTTTTTGAGCTGACCTGTAGCTGGCTAATCTTTTATCTAATGTTACCTAGGGATCCAAGTGAACCCTGGTTGAGAACCACTTATATAGACTCTGGGTAAAAATTCCGTTGGAATAAAAATAATACATCTGAAAAATATCAAGGAGAATTATTTTTTTAAAACGTCAATGTAACAATGTAATTGATATAAACATTGATTAAAATATTTTTCTTAAATAAAAAAATAAGAAGAAAAAAAGAAGAGTTACCAGTGACCATCAAAAACCATGATGGAAGATACTTAGGTCCCAGGAAAGGAATTTCAGATCTAAGAGGAGGTATTTTAGCCAGGGGTTTTTGGCTGGGTTGGTTGGATTTTATGGCATGTGACCCCATGTTGAGTTATTTCATGCCAAAAATTTTTTGTTTTATTCATTCTTGTAGGGTACTCAATTTAAAAAAAATTAATTTCTGCGTGAGGCGCCCTCCTTGAGCGAGAATGCCGATGGGATCAACTCCTTTTTTGTCACCTACCACCCATGAGCTTCGGCTTGTGGGTAGGCCCACATAGACCGTAAGATTTGACATCAAGTAATCCAGTCGGATCTATCCCATCCCAAATCAGTTTGGCTCCTGATTGTCTCTCACTGTTTTCTCATCACAGATTTTTATTGATATCCATGAGCTTCGGCTTGTGGGTGGGCCCACATAAAAATGCCCTTGTGTCAAGCCTGCATAAGTGGGATCCACATGCCCCAGATTTCCAGAATTGGAACTTCACAATAGATGCAGTTTAATGTCATACCCGGGAAACTAACACCCTCAGCCACTGCCTTCTAGCACATATATATATTTACCAACCCCTCTGCACGAGCAGGATGCGACACAAGGTCAATTTCTTAAGCGGAGTTTAACAGGTTTGAATTCAGAGTTTTCCTTCTCCTATACTGGTTACCTAGCCATGGTTAAAGAGTCCAGTCTGCCCTGCTATTTACCCATAGCTGGAAGGAGAATTGGATTCATGCCTTTCCCAAGGGTATTAGCGCTATGTGAAATGCCAACAGCTTCGTCCAGTATGCGACACAAGGTCAATTAGTTTAACAGGTTTGAATTCAGAGTTTTCCTTCTCCTATACTGGTTACATGGTCAAAGAGTCCAGTCTGCCCTGCTATTTACCCATAGCTGGAGGGAGAATTGGATTCATACCTTTCCCAAGGGTATTAGCGCTATGTGAAATGCCAACAGTTTCGTCCAGGAATTGAACTTCTAGCACATATATGATAAAAAAGGTTAGGGCTCACCATAAGGCCAATATAGTTGGGACAATCATATAGGTGCTAGGGCTTCATGTGACGAGCCGATTGATCGGAGGGGTCCTCACCGACTGCCTGTCTAACCTAAGTAAGGGCCAAAATGGAGTGTTGCATATCATGGACTACTCAGCTACCAGGGTTCCATCCTTAAGCATTACAGGTCGCTACCCACAGCCAACAGGTAACCCCAGGTGCAGGATTTTACCCCTCTGCAGAGGTGCAGTTGATGTATTCTTCTACCCCAGTCGACAGGGCAGGGGAAGAAATCAGAAAGGAACAACCATCATAAGTATAACTAAAAACAAATTAAATGATGATTTAGAATTGAAGAGGAACTGAAGAAATTTGGGATCTCAAGGGGAGAATATGACCTGGGACCCTAAGAAATCACTGGTCTAAAAGGAAGAACAAAATCATCAAGACACTGAAAACGCCATTTTGTTTCATACAGAGTAATCTCCCTTTAGTATCAAAAAAAAAAGAAACTAATTTAAACTCACCATAGATTAGAGGGAGAGAGAAAAATATTAGAGACTGCTTTAAGAAAATAATATCACATTTTTGTCGAATGGATAGGAATTGGTTCGTATTTAACGAAAACTTCATTTATTTTTCAAGAATCAATAAAATAAAACTAATTATTTTATCATAATCAATTTTGGTTAAATCTAACTTAACGGAACTAAATTCCACCATCGTATGTCACCCTGCCAAAAGAAAAAAAATACCAAAAATCAGGGAATTAACTGCATTTAATGAAATTTTCAGTGTTGATATATTAATAAATAAGAGATAAAATGCAACAGTTATTTTATTTAAAAACTTTTACATTTTTTCAGGTCGGTTAACTTTGAACCATGTATCTTTGAGAATCTGAGTTACGCCAAAATTTCATTAAATTCGGTTAATTCCCTGAGTTTTTGGGGTTTTTTTTCTTTTGGCAGGGTGACATACAATGGTGGAATTTAGGTCCGTTAAGTCTGATTTAACCCAATTTTGTCCAGCATTTTTTTAAATTTTAAAATTTTAATTGTATTTCATCAAAAAAGACCACTCAGACCAAAATTTTTATGACAACACTCATAATAATAACAATAATAAATGGCTCGCTATCAATGCGACCCAAAAACATATCTCTTTTGGTCACAAAGACGCCTCGAAGTTTTGAATACACTGACGGAATATTTTAAGATCCTCCTCAGAAAGGAATATCTTGGGTACGACACTAAATTGCACCCTGGGATGAGGCTCCAGTTCTGGAGCTCTGAGGAGTGGGAAGTACACTTTTACAGCTATTACTCCCAGGTCCACTATAACTGTATGAAAACAAATGGTTAGTATTATTAAATAGGAATAGGGACTTGAAACCATATAATTATGTGTAGATTATTTGTATTAGATAGGAATACTTGATACCATATTGTATATAAATTATTAGTATTAGATAGGAATACTTGATACCATCATCATCATCATCATGTTGCGCATACAGCACGGGTATCGACAACAATCTTACGCCAACCCTCCCTATCATTCATTGCACCTGGAAGCTCCTCTGCGGAACAGCCAGCATCTTCACATAGCTGGTCAATGTAGGTCCTTGCTAAGCGCCCCACACTTGCATTACCATGTGTTGGCTTCCACAGGAGACCATTGCTTATGAGTTCATCCTTACTTCTCCAGCAGTGTCCTGCGTGCCTTGTCCGTCTCACTCGGATAGTTTGTGAGATGGGGGGCAGGTGACCGTACAGCTGTTTCCTTGTGGGGTGCTGTTTCCATGACTTGTTCAACACTGCTCGCAGCATCCTTGTGCAGCTCCCATCTAGCTTATTCTCAAGACGTTTAGTTAGGGTCCAGATTATTAGTATTAGATAGGAATACTTGAGACCATATTGAGTATAAACCATTATTAGATAGAATATTTGATACCATATATAAAGTAAGTAAAGTCATTGGGGTGGCCTAAAGTTAGTATCAGCCAGACAGTGAGGGAGTCTATCCCATTTTCACTTGCACTAAACAAAGGAGATTATTTTTTGGTGTCTGAGGTGGAGTGCCACGCCTACCATCAGCTCCTCACTTTACTGCACATATCTCCGAGTGACTAATGTTGAGTTGGCAAGGGCCAGTATCAAACCAGGAACCTTGTGGCTCCCAGACGGACACTCTACTGACTGAGCTAAACCAATATAATTTTGTATAAATTATTAATATTAGATAGGAATACTTGATACTATATATAATTGTATATGATTATTAGAATTGGAGAAGCATTCTTTATACCATATTTAATTGTGCATCATTATTATTATTATTAGATAAGAATACTTGAAACCATAGAACTGTGCAAATTATGAGTATTAGACACGAATACTTCATATCATAAAATAAAGAAAAATGCAATTTTTTTAAAAATGCAATAAACAATTAGAATATAGTTATTATTAGAAGAATACAAATGAATCAAAGGTAATTTATGAGGAAGTGCATCCCGGTCTCCCGCCTCAAAAACCGCTACCCGGTGACTATCAAAATAACAACCCCAGCTCGTCGTAATTCTTGTTTATGTATTGTAATTTGTCGTAATTCTTGGTTAGATATGAAGATGGATATATAGTTTGGAATAGACTGAGATAGATAGATAGATAGATAGATAAATAAATAAATAAAATAATATAGATAGATACGAACAAATGGAGATAAATAGATATATATATTTTCTACAAGTAAATGTATTTGGGGGGGTCGCTTCTTTTTTTGTTGTAATTCTTGTTTATTTAAACTAAAAACAAGACATTAAACAAACATGAATAAAAATAAAATCTTAGTATTTAAAGTAATATAGATAAATATGAACAAATTGAGATAGATAGATAGATAGATATGAAGATGGATAGTTTTGAATAGACTGAGCTGGGTCGTTATTTTAATAGTCACCGGGCAGCAACACTTGAGGCAGGAGACCGGGACGCACTTCCTCATGAATTACCGAATCAAATTGCGGCATTAAAAAGTTGATATACTATTAAACAAATAAACCAAACCAAATAAATTGATTTCTTTTTAAATTACCAAAGAACTGTCAAGGGAGGTAACTAATCAAATTCTTTCTAAAGAGTTATTTCCCTTAGATCTAAAATACGACACACTATTCCAGGCACGAGTAACTTTATATTTGATCATCCGGATCATGAGATCCTGCTCATCATATATTTGGTAACCCATGAAGTGTGTGTGTGGGGGGGGGGGGGGTGTTTTGAACAAAATTAATAAATGGCGTACAAAATACTTGAAAAGAAATCTATTTTCTAAGAAATTTCGGCACATATGAACGACTAAAGTCACACCGTAAAAAATTTTTTTAGAAAAATTTATTTTTGGAAATATTTTTATTGATTAGCATATAGAAAACTTATCAAGTTTACAAGATTTTTGTTGTTTGTTTGTTTGGTTGGTTTTATGGCATTGCAACCCTTGATGGGTTATTTTATGTCACAGTCATTTTGTTGTTTTTTCTGATATATATATATTTACCAACCCCTCCGCATAAGCAGGATGCAACACAAGGTCAATTTCTTAAGCGGAGTTCAGCAGGTTTGAATTCAGAGTTTTCCTTCTCCTAGACCGGTTGCCTAACCAACGTTAAAGAGCCCAGTCTGCCCTACTATTTACCCATAGCTGGAGGGAGAGTAGGATTCATACCTTTCCCAAGGGTATTAGCGTTAAGTGAAATGCAATTATCACGTCCAGGATTTGAACTCTGGGCGACGAGTCCATTTCCCATGACTTTAACCATTACACCACGCGCTTCCTTTCTCTTTTTTTCTTATATAAGGTGTGTGCCAGATGGCTACTTGTACTTATAGACTCGCCGATAAACATGTGACCAACCTATTGGCCAATCACTGGCAGTGCTCTGCTGCTGATATTATTATTTATACTGGCTGTTCTGATCTTAGCCACTCAATTGCCTTTGAACCTTCGTGGACGACGGATCATAGGATTATATCACTGGACCTTTTGACACTACGTAGGATTCCAAAACTTAGGACTTATTCACTTACCAAAGGATTCCATAACTCAGGACTTACTTACTTATTTACTTCAAGTTCTTTACAACTGGCCAAGGATGGCAGTCAGATACTTAATACATTTAACAACTATGGCTTTTAATTATTTATGGCACAAAAACCTATAGCATTGTAATCATTTTTAACAGGTAGACACTTCATCATCTCAAACAGATCTATTTGATCCATAGACAGTACCCTAACAGGTACTACTACTAAGGGTCAGAGTGGACCTTAGAGTAATAGCAAATGAAAGGGTGATTCCAATTTTCAATGGGCACATTCAAGTATGGTTGGTTTGTGGGTTTTACGGTACGTCAACCCTTGCTGGGTTGTTTCATTTCAAAGACAGTTTAACAATTTGGAACTCCAATTATATACAATATAAAAAATGTATCTTTATAATTATTTCAAAATTTTAGAGTAAGGCCTTCATCATCTCAAAGAGATCTATTTGTGTCATAGTACCCTAAAAGGTACGACCACTTGGGTTCAGAGTGGACCTGTGAGTAATGGCAATTGAAAGGGTGATCGCAATTCTCAATGGGCACACACAGAGATGGGTAATTTTCACCTTTAGTTGTCAAAATTCCTAGCATAAAATTGTGTGTGGGAATTATCTGAAATGAACTTAATTGTTATTAAGAACACATTTTATGATATTTTCGTGTTAAAGCATGCAATTGTATTGTTCGTATAGTTTTTTCTTATGAGTTTTTTTTTATTTCATTTTTTACACATGGTCCAATTGAGAACCAATAATTTTTAAACAGATCTATTTGATCGATAGATGGGACCATAACAAGTACTACAACTCTGGTACAGGGTGGACCTAGGAGTAATGTTGATGATCCCCAGAACAGGAGCCTGGTCACCAGAAGCAGTTTAGTGCCAAACCCAGGACACCTCTTTTGGGTGTTTGGGGTTGCAGTCTGTGTATTCTCAGCCAAGGGAGGGGGGGGGACAAGTTTTGGCTATTCAGAAAATGTGATATTGTTCTCTAAACAATCTAATATAATCTGTCTCATTCCTTACCAGGAATTAACCTTTGACCTCTTCCTCAAAAGGTCGACCATTAGACCCTCCATTCGAGTGGGTAATTGTCACACTTAGCAATAGGGTAGTAGTTGTACCCTTAACAGCAGTCTCTGCGATTTGTTCATAATTATTACCCTGCACTGGGAATTTGGTAGAATAGGAACAAACACAAGTATTAAGGACAGGGGAAAAGTCTACTAAGCAAAGATATAAGGTGAACAGAATAATTAGCAATTGTACTGGGAACTTTGAATTTTGATAGAAAATTGTAGTAACTCAAGTATCAGAGTTAACAGAGAAATAATAGGAAGATACATAAGTATTAAGGACAGGGGGAAAGTTTACTAAGCAAAGATATAAGGTGAACAGAATAATTAGCAATTGCACTGGGAACTTTAGATTTTGATAGAAAAATATTGTAACTCAAGTAACAGAGTTAACAAAGAAATAATAAGAAACAATGAGTATTAAGGATAGGAAAAAAAAAGGTTTACTAAGAAAAGATACAAGGTGAACAGAGTAATTAGCAATTGCTAGGTTGAATTAACAAATTCCTGTGAGATCTCAAGATTGTTGTAAGAGAGTTAACAGAGAAATGATAGGAAGAAACATGAGTATTAAAGTTAAGGAAAAAAGGTTTACTTAGCAAAGATACAAGGTGAGCAGAGTAATTAACAATTGCTAGGTTGAATTAACAATTCCTGTGAGATCTCAAGACTGTTGTAACTCAAGTAACAGAGTTAACAGAGAAATAATAGAAAGAAACAATCAGTATTAAAGATAAGGGAGAAAAATACTAAGCAAAGATACAAGGTGAAAGAGTAATTAGCAATTGCTAGGTTGAATTGACAAGTCCTGTGAGATCTCAAGATTGTTGTGATTTGAGTATCAGAGTTAGCAGAGAAATAATAGGAAAAAGTATTAAGGATAAAGAAAAAAAGGTTTACTAAGCAAAGATACAAGGTGAACAGAGTAATTAGCAATTATTCTCTATCATTTCTCTGTTAACTCTGATACTGGTGATACAACAAAAATCATCCTCAAATTTGGGGGGCGGGAAGAAATTAAAATGGGGGTGAAAAAAATTTTAAAAATTGAAGACAAAACCTTTAATAGGAAAAGAAAAAAATTGTATTAAAATTTCCTGGTCGTCTGTACAAGAAGTTTATTGTTTCACACATCTGACGAGTATCTTTACCTTTGTTGTTTGTAGTACAAGAATGTGGTGAATATGTTGACATTTCACAAGTGTATGTCGCCTTTAACAGAAGATCAACAAAGAACATATTGAAGAGATAAAACACACACACACACACACACACACACACACATACATACATACATACATACATACATATATATATTATATATATATATATATATATATATCATAGAAAGGAAGGAAAAACTCAACACCGTTATTCCATAATAAATCTATTTCGACCAAAATTGGGGCCTATATAAATCGAAGTTGATTTAATATAGCTCCCCAAAATTCAGTCTCATCAGATGGAAGATCAGGTTATTTGAATTGCATGACTGAACAATTTTACTTCTTAAAAAAAAATGAAATAAAAAAATAAAAAAATATTTTGAGAAGTAAAATTGTTCAGTTATGCAATTCAAATTACCTTGATCTTCCATCTGATGAGACTGGATTTTGGGGAGCTATTTTAAATCAACTTAGATTTATATAGGCCCCAATTTTGGTCGAAATAAAATTATTATGGAATTACGGTGTTGAGTTTTTCCTTCCTTTCTATGATAAATATTGCTCTGTATATAATCTAAAAAGTTTATTATACATTGACCTCTCTTCAGTGTTTTAAAGATTCGCTGTATTTATACATACTGGATCATACAATAATAATACAGTGTGTCTTAGAAATCACATATAGAATCATCCCTCACTAACAAGTTTTGGATACCTCTCATCTATATATATATATATATATATATATATATATATTATATATATATATATATATATATTATATATATATACACAATTTATAATAATAGATGGTTTCTGCTTAATTGCACACATATACACACGAGGAAAAAAATGGAAGTGAATTCGACAATATATAATTTTATAAAAATGAAAAACCAAGTTTCATTGATGAGCGATGTTTATTAAGCCGATGCAATCGAATAAGGTATTTTCCATTCACAGAAATTGTTTCCAACAGTTTTCCACAAAATCACACAGTTTGAATGGGGTCGCCAACGTTATGTGAAATTTTAAGTTATGTCTTTTTCTCATAATGGAGTATCAACAGAAGCAGCCACACACTAAAAGCAGTTTTCTAATAATCTCTTTTTTTACACAGACGATGGCCCCGATGATGGTTTTATCAATAAACCAAAATGCTGTAGCATTGGCTTAATAAACATCACTCATCAATGAAACTTGGTTTTTCATCTTTATGAAATTACATACACACATATATATATATATACATATTAGGATAGATAGATGTATAGAGAGAAAATTAACAAATATATACAGATAAATATGAATAGGCAAAGATATATATAATATATATGTAATATATATATATATATATAAGTTAGGGTAGCAATTTTCAAAGTACTTGGTTTGAAAATCACATATATGAGAATCTGTCCAGTTACCAAGTGCCATTGACTTCATGTCCATCCTACCTAACTTAAATATACATGCTCTGTCAATGATATTGAGCACTCATTACTTATAAATAACAGAAAAACTATATTATCAATATATATATATATATATATATATATTATATATATATATAACTATATATGTTTGTAGACAGAAGGAAAGTGGTCAAGAAATGATCAACGCTCAAACAAGTCACAGTGTGATACGTTTACGTCTGTATTCAAGACTTCCTCAGCCGTCTGTGAATACAGACGAAACGTATCACCTGTGACTTTGTTTTGAGTTTGATCATTTCTTGACCACTTTCCTTCTATCTACAGCATATCGTCGGATCCTAAACCCATCACCCTTCCTTCATATATATATATATATATATTATAATATATATTATGAGTGTGTAAATAACAATGTGTTTATTTGATATTGCTTTTAGTCGCAAATTTTGGAGGATGTGTGCCCAACTGAAGTCATACCTAATTTTGAAAATTAATTAGTTAATAATTAATGAATTTAGGCAGGCATATATGTTCAAATGTAAGGCTAAACAAATCGAGAAAATGTCAATCCCTGAATGTAACATCTCGACCCACTAGGTCTCATCAGCAAGGTTATAGACATGGGAGACCGCTCCGTGTGTGACTCGAAACCTCGGCTGCCAAGCTGACAGGCGAGGACTCTAACCGTTACACTAGCTGGCCAATCCCACATTCTTCATTGTTTATTTATATTCCACTTTTTATTGACTTGCTACACGACAGTATGAGAGTGAGTAAATAAACAAATGTGTTTATTTGATATGGCTTTTAGCTCTCAAAAAGATTATTGAATATATATAAATCAGCCACAGTTTCATCAGACAGCCAACTACATAATCCATAAACTACATTTATGTCGATGAAACTGGGCCCATTTATTAAGTTCTGGTTGAAATAAATTTATAATAGTTTTTCATTCTTATTAAAGTGTGAATATTGCTCTGTATATAATTAATTCATTAATTATCATACATTGAGCTCTCTTAGGCATTTGTAAAAATCCTTGTATAAATCTATACGAGTACATCAACATGAGCATGCATTGTGGATTTACAGGAGATATTGATGTTCCCAAATAGAATTATCCCCTACATACTAGTCAGTTGGATACTTTTTCCTCATATATTCATATATATATATATATATATATTATATATATATATATGTGTGAAGAAAGGAAGTGAATCCAACGGTATGTAGTATATAAGAAAAATGAAAAAACACAGGTTTAAATGGCTTAAGTGGTGAGTTTATTGGCAGACGCTGCAGTGTTTCGATCTATTAATTAGATCATCTTCAGGCATTTGTTGGTAATATGAGGGTAATAAGAAATTTTTATCACAGATAATGAGAAAAGCGAGTGGTAGTCCTTGTTATTCAGTCTGTTTAAAAAATTTTTTTTTTGAGGTTTGAAAAGATGGGACGGTTTGAAATATGACGTCAAATATTTCTTTTTTTTTACGGTGTGAGCATGTGATGGTGTAAGTGTGTGTAACAAAGGGAAACATTGTGTATTTTTTAGAAGTGTGGTTGTGTGTTGTGTGTTTTCTGCTGTCATTTATCGCAAAATTATACACACACACACACACACACACACGCAACCACACATCTAAAAAATGCACAATGTTTCCTTTCAATACACACACTTACACCGTCCCATGCTCAACCGTAAAAAAAAAAAAAAAGAATATTTGACGTCATATTTTCAACCGTCCCCTCTTTCAAACCTCAAAAAAATAATATTTTAACAGACTGAATAACAAGGACTACCACTCGCTTTCTCATTATTCTGTGATAAAAATTTCTTATTACCTCCATATACCAACAAATGCCCTGAAGATGATCTAATTAATAGATCGAAACACTGCAGCGTCGCCAATAAATCACCACTTAACCCATTTAAACCTGTGTTTTTTCATTTTTCTTAATATACTAACACACACATATATATATATAATATATATATAATTGTTGAAAAAAAATTGGAAGTCCGACAATATGTAATTTTATTAAAAAAATGAATAAACACAAGTTTCATTGACAAGTGATTTTAATAAGTCAACGCTGTTGTGTTTTGATTTATTTAACAAACTTCCTCGGGGACTTTGTTTGTTTAAGAAAAAGAAACTATTAGTGAACAAAAGTCTGCGAGACTCGGCTTTTATTTTTTATTTTATTTTTTATATTCAAATATTCCTCTCTCTCTTTTTCTCTCCCTCCTCTCTCTCTCTCTTCTCTGGACCTGCATTGTTTTTTTTTTCTTACCTTTGGACCAATGACAGTGTGAAGAGTGGGCACACTACTGGATACTACGTTATCATCTCTAGTAGACAAAAGAAACCAAACATATATATATATATATATATATATATATATATATTTATTTTAACAATGGAAAGGAGTACCCTACTCGAGTTTCATCGATTGATTCTTCAGGGTTACATTAGTTAAATTAATCGAGTTTTCGAAAACTCGATTAATTTAACTAATGTAACCCTGAAGAATCAATCGATGAAACTCGAGTAGGTTACTCTTTCCATTGTTAAATAAATTTTTGCTCTAAATTGTATTGAGCACTTTTGTATTTGTTTTTTCTCAATCTTAGCCTCTGGATACTGTGCACTTCCAACGATCGTACTCATACCCACCGGTAAGTTACTACTTATACATTAACAAATATATATATATATATATATAAATATATATATATATATATATATATATATATACATGAGTGTGTTTGTGTGTGTGATCTTTTAATATTGAATAAAAGCTAACAGTTCGGTGGGTTACAGAGCTTTATCAAATTTGGTGATGTATTATTTTTTCACGAAAATTGTAGGAAATAATTTTTGGTGAATGGAAAAATTCCATATTTGATTGGGGAAGGTTTGTTAAGCAAACTGAAACACTGTAACGTTGGGCTTATTAAACATCACTCATAAACGAAACCTGTGTTTTTCCATTTTTTTATAAAATTCCATATATACATATATAATACACACAAATAATACATAGATTTATCCACAAGAAGAGACATAAAATATTACAAGCACAAATGTTAACAATAGAACACGAATCAACAAAGACATCTTTTTTCAAACATGCCCATCATGTTCTGGCCGAAATTTGGCCATTAAAATTATTTAATAATTAATAAAAAGTGAGGAAAAAAATCCGACAAGTATAATAAGGGTAAGATAATATGAAAAAACACACAGATGTTGTTCAAATAAAGTTATTTATTATACTGATATTGCAATTTTCGATTTGATAAAAATCTTCGGTAATTTATGAGGAAGTGCGTCCTGGTCTCCTGCCTCAAAAAATTGCTTAAAATAACGACCCAGCTCAGTCTATTCAAAACTATCAATCTTCATATCTTCTATCTATCTATCTATCTCAATTTGTTCATATTTATCTTATTACTTTTAAATACTAAGAATTTTCTTTTATTCATGTTTGTTTTAATGTCTTGGTTTTAAGTTTAAATAAACAAAGAATTAACGACAAAAAAGAAGCGACACCCACCCAAATACATTTACTTGTTTGAAAATATCTAATCTCCATTTGTTCATATCTATCTATTATTATTTTGTTTGTTTAATCTATCTCAGTCTATTCCAAACTATATATTCCATCTTCATATCTAAACAAGAATTACGACAAATTAAACAATAATAAAAAGAATTACGACGAGCTGGGTCGTTATTTTGATAGTCACTGGTTAGCAATTTTTGAGGCAGGAGACTGGGACGCACTTCCTCATAAATTACCAAATCTTCTTAAGAGCATATGTTGTGTTAAACTGTCTCCTTATCTTCTCAAGGGAGGCACCTCAGGCACTGGCCAATAAACCCAGTCCTGCCCCTTTAAATCAATTTAACCTGAGATCAACCCTGTTAATTTAACAGATTGGTCCAGAGACCGAAGCACACTGGACCTCCACCCCTAAGAGCAGCTAAAAAGAGAAAATGAGTTTAATATGCTCTGAAGAAGAATTTTTAAAAAATCAAAATATTGCAATAATCAGCATTAATAATAACTTTATTTGATCAACATCTGAGTGTTTTTCATATTATCTTACCCTTATAATTAACAAGAAAAAGCACACTTAACACAGATAATTAGACATTTTAATAAACAAGACAACACGTTAATACAACAATTTCTAACACATTTTTGAGAATGTGTTAAGGAAGGAACAATTTTTTGGACAATCTTTCATACGTTCAGTCGTGAGAAAGATTTCACTTGTGTATTCGCAAAAGAAGTTAAATAGAAAAAACTCATGCCATTTCACTTAAACACTTTCAATGAAACATGCATCAGAGAAGGATTGCTGCCCAGATACAGAAGATTTAAGAACAAGTGTATTAATATATATTATATTGCACACATACACATGCTATATATATATATTCATACACACACACAGACTCACATACATATAGGCACTCAAACACACACATACATATAGGTACCTCACACACACACATCATAAATGCACTCAACACACACACACACATAAACACAACACAACACATACATAAATCACTCACACACACATATATACACACACACACATACATAAATGCCACTCACACAACACATACATACACACCACACACATACATACACACACACACACATCATAAATGCACTCACACACATACACATACACACACACCCATACATAAATGCACTCACACACATACATAATGCACTCACACACACACACACATAAATGCACATCACACACGCACACATATACACACACACATGCACACACATAAACACATAAATCACTCACTCACCACACATACACATACTTATATATGCACTCACACATACACATGTATAGACATACTTACATATATACACTCACACATACACATTTATATAGATATACATGCCCACACACATATTATGCACATTTGTCACAAGTTTTATTACCAATGTTCCAAAAGATAAATATTTTTCTTGATGGTAATGCGCCACTATAACATTTCGATTTTTGCAACCTTCTTCAGGACACGTGGTGATAATCCGGTCCTGAAGATGGGTGCAAAAAACGCAACATAATAGTGTCGGACTTTACGATTAAGAACAAATATTCCTTCTTTGAAACACTGTGTTTTTCTACATTTTTCCCACATACACACACACATAATATCTATGAAAAGGTAAAATGGAAGTGAATCTGACAGTATGAAATAAACATTTTTTAGAAAAAACAAACAAATGATGTTTATAATTCGCCTGACAGAAATCTGTTTCCGACCTTTTATTACAGCAGGTCTTTCATCAAGGCGAAATTAGTTTGTGATAGAAAGACGGTGTGAGTAAACCGTTACAAACAAAAGTGGTACAAACGAACGTCATGTTCGGAGTCGATTTTTTTTAATACATTTTTATATATATTTACAACAAACTCTTTTGAGTTTTCTTTGTGGATTAATAATGCTTCTGATTTAAAAAAAAAATAAAATTTATTTTATTTTTAAAAAACAGAAAATGCTTTTTAAATTAAAAAAAATTTCCAGCTCCGAACATGAACGTTCGTTTGTACCACTTTTGTTTTGTAACGGTTTACTCACATCATCTTTCTATCACAATATTTCGCTCTTGATGAAGACCACTTTAATAAAAGTCGAAACAGATTCTGTCAGCGAATTAATAAACATCATTTGTTTGTTTTTCTAAAAATATTTATTTCATATATCTATATATTAACTTTTCTATGATGTGATAAAAACTGGACAGTCTAATTTGCAAAATGAAGGCATTTTACAAAATAGGAAAACAAGAGAGAAAAAAATGCAAAAGAAAAAGCCGAATCAAACTGCACGAAAAAAATGAACAGCAAAAAGAAGAAAAAGCAACCGAATAGTCAAATAAGCTAATATGCAAAGAAAAAGTGCTTGATACACTAAGTAGAAGTAAAAAAAGATATTAAAGAACAATAAAAGGAAAAAAGAGAGGAAGGAAAAAAAGAAAGTGGAGAAGAGGGAAAAGAAGAGAGAGAGAGAGGAAAGAAAGATATAGGGAATTGAAGAGAGAGGAAGAAAGAAGAAAGAGAGAAAGAAGAAAAGAAGAGGGAAAAAGAAAAAGAAGAGGAGAAAAAAGAAAGAAAGAAAGAAAGAAAGAAAGAAAGAAAGAGAGGAAAAAGAAAGAAAGAAAAGAGAGAGGAAAGAAGAAAGAAGGAAGAAAGAAAGAAAAGAAGGAAGGAAGAAGAAAAGAGGAAAGAAAAGAGAGAGGAAAAGAAAGAGAGAGAGAAAGAAGAAAGAAAGATAGAAAAGAAAAAGAAGAGAGCGAAAGAGAAAGAAGGAAGAAAGAAAGAGAAAGAGGGAAAGAAAAGAGAGAGGAAAAGAAAGAAAGAGAGAAAGAAGAAGAAGAAAGGAAAAAGAAAGAAAGAAAAGAGAGAGGAAAGAAAGAAAAGAAGGAAAGAAAGAAAAAAAAGAAAGAAAGGAAAAGAAAGAAAAGAAAGAAAGAGAGAGGAAAAGAAAGAAAGAAAAGAGAGAGGAAAAAGAAAGAAAGAAGGAAGAAAGAAAGAAGAAGAAGGAAGAAGAAAGAAAGAGGGAAAGAAAGAGAGAGAAAAGAAAGAAAGAAAAAGAGAGAAGAAAAAGAAAGAAAAGAAGGAAGAAAGAAGAAAGAAGGAAAGAAAGAAAGAAAGAGGGAAAGAAAAGAGAGAGGAAAAGAAAAGAAGAAGGAAGAAAGAAAGAAAGAGGGAAAGGAAGAAAGAAAGAAGGAGAGAGGAAAAGATAGAAAACCACTTTCTACCTAGGTTTCACCTAAAGGATCTTCAGAAATAAGAAAAAAATAGCATTGCTTTTAATAGTCTCAATTTATTTTCCAATTATTAAGCTATACTAGATTCTGAAAAAATCTCAGTCCTACAAGTGGGACTAAAGGATTGTACAACAAAAGCCAGGAATCTTGTGAAGTCAACAGAATTAGCAGATAGAAAATATTGGAGATTGCATATCTTGATTAGCATCAATTAAATTTTGATTAATAATCATTTAGTAATTTATGAGAAAGTGCGTCCCGGTCTCCTGTCTCAAAAATTGCTGCCCGGTGACTATTAAAATAACAACCCCAGCTCAGTCTATTCAAAACTATCCATCTATCTATCTATCTCATTTGTTCATATTTATCTATATTACTTTAAATAATAAGATTTTTTGGGTAATTTATTAAGGAAGTGTGTGTCCCGGTGACTATCAAAATAACAACCCCAGCTCAGTCTATTCAAAACTATCCATCTATCTATCTATCTTCAATTTGTTCATATTTATCTATATTACTTTACATAATAAGATTTTTTGGGTAATTTATGAAGAAGTGCATCCCGGTGACTATTAAAATAACAACCCCAGCTCAGTCTATTCAAACCTATCCATCTATCTATCTATCTCAATTTGTTCATATTTATCTATATTACTTAAATAATAAGATTTTATTTTATTCATGTTGTTTAATGTCCTGTTTTTAGTTTAAATAAACAAGAATTACGACAAAAAAAGAAGCGACCCCCCCCCCAAATACATTACTTGTCGAAAATATCTATCTCCATTGTTTCGTATCTATCTATATTTTTTGTTTGTTTATCTATCTATCTTATCTCAGTCTATTCAAATCTATATATCCATCTTAATACTAAACAAGAATTACGACAAATACATAAATAAACAAGATTACGATGAGCTGCGGTTGTTATTTTGATAGTCACCGGGTACGGTTTTTGAGGTGGGAGACCGGGACGCACTTCCTCTAAATTACCAATCATTTTACTAAAATCATTTTAACATAACGCAAACAACTCCAAAAAAAAACAACAAAAAAAAAAATTTGCCATGCAAGATGCAAAGAATAATTGCATTCAATTTTATGACCAATATATAAAGTAAAGTAGTACGGAAGTGGCCTAAAAGTCGATATCAGCCAGACAGTGAGGGAGCCTATCCCCTTTTCACTAGCACTAGACCAAGGAGATTGTTTTATAGCATCTGAGGTGGTGCGCCACACCTACCATCAGCTCCTCACTTTACTGCACAGATCACTGTTCCTGCTCATACGCTGAGTTGGCGAGAACCTTGTGGTTCCCAAGTAAACGCTCTACCGACTAAGCTAAACCAGCCCTTTATATATATATATATGTCTTCTTATTATAATGGAGATTCAGTGTCTGTAACCGAAACTATGTTACTGCCCACATTATAATACACTCAGGAACTGCATAAATTATCAATGTGTATCTACTATAGTCAAAATCATTAATACATAGAATGAATCTTATTCATTAATGTTTTCACTATGAAAATCTGAGTTTATATATTATATATATATATATATAAACACACATACACACACACACATATATATATATATATATATAATATATATATATATATATAAATTTTTTATTTATTTATTTATTTATACGTGCATGTATGCAATCACTAAATAAAAATATTTTATAATAAGGAAGGTCCCAGATGGTTCCCGAGTCTGAGAAGGTTCCAGAGTCCGACAAGAATATCTGAAGAAGACCACAGGGCACATCGGACGAAACGTTGTACAGATAACAATGAAGATGAGGACAATAGTCCAAATAATGCCAGATAATACTAAATAAGGAAGGTTTTTAAAAATGGTTTGAATTTTGTTATTAAAAATTATTTTCATTTTTTTTTTTTTTTTCATTTAATTATTTGTAACACGTGTTTCAGGTTCTTGAAAAAGAAATCTTTCTCCCCCACAACAAAGGTTATTAAACTCTTTTCAAATCTGTTTTATACATTTTCTCGATGTAATTAAATGTACGTATATAAAAAAAAAAGACAAAACAATTTTTTTCTCGTTTTGTTTGAAAGGTTTTTTTTGCACGTGATTAAGATAAGAACAATGTTTTGTTTTATTGTTTGAATTTGTGTCACTCGATTTAAAAAAAAAAAAAACTCATTTTGCAAATGTAGCAAAAAAGAAATATTTTTATTTGTTGAGAATATAAAAGGATTTGAATGCTAAAAACGCTTCAAGGGGGAGGGGGGAATAAAGCAATTTCCAGTCCAATTCATTACTTAAGCTACTAATTCCCCCACCCACCCCTTTCATGTATTGTCAAAAAAATCTCAGTCTTGCAAGGATGGTTTGATTGGTTAATTGGTTTTACAACCAAGAAGGTAAAAGAGGGGGTGAGGGTGAGAAAGAGAAGAGAGAGAGAGAAGAGAAAGAGGGGTGAGAAAGAGAGAGGGGTGAGAAGAGGAGAGAGCGAGATTAGAGAGAGAGAAAGAGATGAAAGTAAAAAGAGAGAGTGAGAGAGTTAGAGAAGAGAGAGAGAGAAAGTGAAAGTAAGAGTGAGAATTGAGCTGAGACAGTTAAAAGAGAGAGAATAAAAGAGATGAGTGAGAAAGAAGAGAGAGAGAAAATAAAAGTGATAGAGTTAGAGGAGTGTGAGAGTGAAAGTAAGAAAGAGAATGAGTGATACAGTAAAAGAGAGAGAGAGTAAGAGAATGAAAGTAAAAAGAGAAAAGAGAGAATGAGAGTTAGACAGTAAAAGAGAGAGAGAGAAGAGAGTGAGAGTACAAGAGAGTCAGTGAGTGCAAAAGAGAGAGAGAGAGTAAAAGAGAGAGAGGAGTAAAAGAGAGAGACAGTGAGTGTAAAGAGAGACAGTGTTGAAAGAGGAGAGAGTGTGTAAAGAGAGAGAGAGTTGTGTAAAAGAGAGAGAGTGTGTAAAAGAGACGAGAGTGAGTAAAAAGAGAGAGAGTGAGTGTAAAAGAGAGACAGGAGTGTAAAAGAGAGACAGTGAGTGTAAAAGAGGAGAGTGTTGTAAAAGAGAGACAGGGAGTGTAAAAGAGAGACAGTGGTGTAAAGAGAGAGAGAGTGTGTTTAAAAAGAGAGAGAGAGTGTGTAAAAGAAGAGAGGAGTAAAAGAGAGAGAGTGAGTGTAAAGAGAGACACGTGAGTGTAAAAGAAGAGACAGTGAGTGTAAAAGAGAGAGAGTGTGTAAAAGAGAGACAGTGAGTGTAAAAGAGAGACAGTGAGTGTAAAAGAGAGAGAGAGAGAGAGAGAGAGAGAGTAAAGAGAGAGAGTGACTGTAAAAGAGAGATTGAGAGTGAGAGATTGAGAGAGAGAGGGAGGGACTTATCTCATAAGCTGGTTTAATTGTGAGTGTGATACTCGTTTAGCAATGACGTCATTATTTGAACAAGATCTTTCATAAATCTTCAAACACCTTCTTATGCTCAACAGTCAAATAGGTTACGAAGACATGAAAGGGATTTATTATTTGAATTTCTTTAATATCCTGACACTTCTTGTGTACACTTCTTGGATTGATGGTGTGCAAAGACAATGACATGATTATTTGGATGAGATCTTCATTAAATTCTTCAACGCTTTGTTGCTCAACAGTCAAACTATTCAAAATGATTTTCAAAGTTAATCATTGCTACGATTGGATAGACAGAGAACACCTGAAGTAGTCTGGTGGGACACATTTGCGAAGAGTCCACTTCAAAAGATGAGGACAACAGTAAAAAAAATCAGAATAATAATAATATACTATTTCTCTGAATGTTTGAGATGAGGCTTGAAGCTTAGTATTATCTGCGTTATTCGGACTATTGTCCCCATCTTCCATTGTTATTTGTACAACGTTTTCGGCCGATGTGCTCTTCGGCCTCTTCAAACTATTCAAAAATGATTTTCCAAGTTGAATCATTGCTACGATTGTATAGACAGAGAACACCTGAAGTAGTCTGGTGGGACACATTTGCGAAGGGTCCACTTCACAAAGATTGAGGACAACAGTAAAAAAAATCAGAATAATAATGAATATACTATTTCTCTGAATGTTTGAGATGAGGCTTGAAGCTTAGTATTATCTGCCCGTTTATTCGGACTATTTGTCCCCATCTTCATTGTTATTTGTACAACGTTTCGGCCGATGTGCCCTTCGGCCTTCTTCGGGATATTTCTTGTCGGACTCGGGAACTTCTCGGACTCAGGAACCTTCTTTTCGAACTAGGGAAATTTCTTGTCGTAATCGGTGTTAAAAAGTTCAAGTTCGTGATGGCTCCCGATTACGACAAAGAAGGTTCCCGAGTCCGAGTGGAGAATTCAACCATAAATGCAGTTTTAACATCATAGCCAGGACACTAAGTCCCTTTTTATCCCAATTATTAAGACCGTCATTCTACAGATGTTAGTGTAGCGTTAGTTTGTTTATTCGCCTGGTGGAGTTGTCTGCCCCTTTTAGTTTGATGATGCCCCACTAGGCACCAGAGTATTTAAGCGCCGGATTCAAACACTTTGACCCTCTTTTCCTGTTTCAGCAACTACGAGCCACATGGGGTAGATCTATCTAAACCCTCTCGTTGGGGCTCCGTCCCCCTTACATTACTGTAAGTCCTCACAGCATGGACTATTCCTAGTCTCATGTCTGTACTCATATATGTTATATCTGTATCATTCATGAATGTGTCTTTTCTTTATTTGTGTACCCCTTTTTATATGTACTCTTTACTATGAACGTTGTACCAACTGTTTATCCATGTTGCTGTGTATATTAAATTTTGTCTATTAACCTTCGTTGGAGTTTTGTGTATGCAAAGTATCCATAACTTTGCACCATCCTTATATTAGTAAACTAGTAATAGTATCATCTTGAAATCTCATTAGAGAAAGCATTATTAATTTTAGACAGAATTTCTTCCATCTTAATTTCACTCACATTTTAATCCAACTTCTACGTCCATCAGTAAACAAGTAATAATATCTTAATTTTTTTCATTAGATTGAAACATTGTCAAGCATATTCATTTTTTGACTAGTATTTCTTTCATCTTAATTTCACTCACTTTTCATTAAAACAACTAAAAACTACAATTAGCCATACAAGTTATAATATTATCTTAGTAACTAATATTAAGTTTTATTAGATGAAGTATTGTCAACTATTATTACTAGCAAATATGCACCCTCCGGGTTGCAAGTATTTAAGTTTTTTATATAATCAAATATCATGTTAAATTAGAAGGCTAATGAAACTGAATAAGAATGCAGATAAAAAGATTTGAACAGAGGGGGTATGATCAAAAAATAGAACAGCTTTGAAACTAACTCTTCCATCATTTTCCATTACTCCCGTCTTTCATTGGTAAATTTTCCTAATTTAACATTTAGTTAAAATAGGAAATAAAGAATAATAATTACAGTTATTTTTTCTTGTTAAAGGATTTATTTTAAGATTTATCCCCGAGATTTTTGCTCATATTCAATAAGATAAAACCAAACAATTAGAAATTAATAATAATGAGCATATATTTATATTAAAATTTAAATTTTAATATCAATATGCAAATTAGCCTTCCCATTCACTATAAAATCCGCTATTTTGTTTGTATATATAAATAAAATTTCATGTTATTAATGTAGATAAGGCCAACAGTATCAATAACAAAAAACAATTTTATAATAATTGAGATTTTAAAAAATTTAATTTTATAAATATATGCTCATTATTTTAATTTCTAATTGTTTGGTTTTTATCTTATTGAATATGACAAAAAATCTCGGGATAAATCTTAAAATAAATCCTTTAAACAAGAAAAAATAACTGTAATATTATTCTTTTTATTTCCTATTTTAACCTAAATAGTTAAATTAGGAAAATTTACCATGAAAGACGGGAGTAATGGGAAAATGATGAAGAGTTAGTTTCAAAGCTGTTCTATTTTTTGGATCATACCCCCTTCTGTTTCCAAATCTTTTTATCTTGCATTCTTTTATTCAGTTTCATTAGCTTTCTAATTTAACAATGATATATGATTATATAAAAACTTAAAACTTGCACCCGGAGGGTGCATATATTTGCTAGTAATAATAGTTGACAATACTTCATCTAATAAAACTTATATAGTTACTAAAGATAAATATTATAACTTGTTGGCTAATTGTAGTTATAGTTGTTTTAAAGAAAGTGAGTGAAATTAAGAATGAAAGATACTAGTCAAAAATGAAATAATGCTTTGACATGTTTCATCTACTGAAAAAAATTAAGAATTATTACTTGTTTTTACTGATGGACGTAGAAAGTTGTGATAAAATGTGAGTGAATTAAGAATGGAGAAATTCTTGTCTAAATAATAATGCTTTCCTCTATGAGATTTTTTAAGATGATAACTATTACTAAGTTTACTATATAAGGATGGTGCAAAGTTATTGGATACTTTGCATACACAAATCCACGAAGGTTAATGACAAACATTTATAACACAGCACATGGATACAGTTGGCTACAACGTCCAATATAAAGAGTACAATATAAAAAGGGGTACCAAATAAAGATAAGACACATTCATGAATGATACAGATTACATAATTGAGTACAGACATGAGAACTGAGGAAATAGTCCATGGCTGTGAGAGACTAACAGTAAATGTAAGGGGGAAACGGCAGCCCCAACGAGAGGGTTTAGATAGATCTACCCCATGGTGGCCCTCGTATGACTGAAACAGGAAAAGAAGGGTCAAAGTGTTTGAATCCGGCGCTTAAATACTCTGGTGCCCTAGTGGGGCATCATCAAACTAAAAAAGGGGCAGACAACTCCACCAGGCGAATACAAACTAACGTACACTAACATCTGTAGAATACGGTCCTTAATAAATTGGGATAAAAAGGGACTTAGTGTCGCTGGGCTATGATGTTAAACTGCATTTAATGTGATTCCACTCGACTTCGGGAACCTTCTTTGGTCGTAATCGGGAAAGCCATCACGGAACTTTGAACTTAAACCCGATTACGGACAAGAAATTTCCCTAGTTCGAAAAGAAGGTTCCTGAAGTCCGAGAAGTTTCACGAGTCCGACAAGAAATACGCGAAGAAGGCGCGAAGGGCACATGGCCGAAACGTTGTACAATAACATGAAATGGGGACAATAGTCCGAATAACGCAGAATAATACTAAGCTTCAAGCCTATCTCAAACATTCAGAGAATAGTATATTCATTATTATTCTGATTTTGTTTTTATGTTTGTCCTCATCTTTTGTGATGGACCCTTCGCAATGTGTCCCACCAGACACTCGGTGTTCTCTTGTCCCTATACAATCGTAGCAAATGATCAACTTGGGAAAAATCATTTTGAATAGTTTGAAGAAGCCGAAAAGCACATCGGCCGAAAACGTTGTACAAATACACAATGAAAGATGGGGACAATAGTCGAAATAACGCAGATATAACTAAGGCTTCAAGCCTCATCTCAACATTCAGAAAGAAATAGTAATAATTCACTTATTATTCTGATTTTTTTTACTGTTGTTCCTCATCTTTGTGAAGTGGACTCTTCGCAAATGTGTCCCACCAGACTACTTCAGGTGTTCTCTGTCTTCCATCGTAGCAAGAATTCAACTTGAAAATCATTTTGATAGTTTTGACTGTTTTGAGCAAACAAAGCGTTGAAGAATTTAATGGAAGAATCCATCCAAATATATGTCATTGTCCCTTTGCACACCCATTCATCCAAGAAGTGTCAGCAGAAGTGTCAGGATTAATTAAAGAGAAATTCAAATAATTAAATCCCTTTCATGTCTTTCGTACCTACTTTGACTGTTGAGCATAGAAGGTGTTTGGAAGAATTTATGAGATCTTTGTTTCAATAATGACGTCATTGCTAAACGGTATCACACTCACAATTACCAGGCTTATGAAGATAAGTCCCCTCCCTCTCTCTCTCAATCTCTCACTCTCAATCTCTCTTTACAGTCACCTCTCTTTTACTCTCTCTCTCTCTCTCTCTCTCTCTCTTTTACACTCACTGTCTCCTTTTACACTCACTGTCCCTCTCTTTTACACACTCTCTCTCTTTATCACTCACTGTCTCTCTTTTACACTCACTGTCCATCTCTTTTACACTCACTCTCTCTCTCTTTACTCACTCTCTCTCTTTTACACACTCTCTCTCTCTTTTACACTCTCTCTCCTCTTTACACACTGTCTCCTGCTTTTATCACTCCCTGTCTCTCTTTTACCAACACTTCTCTCATTTTACACTCACTGTCTCTCTTTTACACTCCCCTGTCTCTCTTTTTACACTCACTCTCTCTCTTTTAGTCACTCTCTCTTTTACACACTCTCTCTCTTTTACACCTCTCTCTCATTTTACCACACTCTCTCTCTCTTTTACACACTGTCCTCTCTTTTACACTCACGTCTCCTCTTTTTACCTCTCTCTCTTTTACTCTCTCTCTCTCTTTTGGCACTCACTGACTCTCTTGTACTCTCACTCTCTCTCTCTCTCTTTTAACTGTCTAACTCTCATTCTCTCTTTCTCTCTTTTACTTTACATTTCTCTTACTCTCTCTCTCTTTTACTGTATCCACTCATTCTCTTTCTTTACTTTCACTCTCAACTCCTTTAAACTCTATCACTTTTTTTATTTTCCTCTCTCTCTCTTTCTCACCCTCCTCTCTTTTAATTCTCCTCTTTTACTGTCTCACTCATTCTCACTCTTTAACTTTCTTCTCTCTCTCTCTCTCTAACTTCTCACATCTCTCTTTTCTTTCATTCTCTCTCTCTTCTATCTCGCTCTTCTCTTTCTTTCTCAACCCTCTCTCTCTTTCCTCACCCTCTCTCTCTCTCTCTTTTCTCTCTCTCTTTCTCACCCCTCACCCCATCTTTACTCTCTCTGGTTGTAACCATAACGCAATCAAACCATCCTTGCAAGAACTGAGATTTTTTATGACCAATACATAAAAGGGTGGGTGGGGAATTAGTAGGCTTTAAGTAATGAATTGGACTGGAATTGATTTATTCCCCCCTCCCACTTGAAGCGTTTTTTAGCATTCCAAATCCTTTTATATTCTCACAAATAAAAATATTTCTTTTTGCTACATTTGCAAAATGAGTTTTTTTTTTTTTAATCGAGTGACACAATTCAAACAATAAACAAACATTGTTCTTATCTAATCACGTGCAAAACAACCTTCAACAAAACGAGAAAAAAATTGTTTTGTCTTTTTTTTTATATACGTACATTTAATTACATCGAGAAAAGTAATAAAGATTTGAAAGAGTTTAATAACCTTTTGTTGTGGGGGAGAAAGATTTCTTTTTAGAAACTGAAACACGTGGTTACAAATAATTAAATGAAAAAAAAAAAAAAAATGAAAATAATTTTTAGTACAATTCAAACATTTAAAAACCTTCCTAATTAGTATTAATCTGCATTATTTGGACTATTGTCCTCATCTTCATTGTTATCTGTACAACGTTTCGTCCGATGTGCCCTGTGGTCTTCTTCAGATATTTCTTGTCGGACTCTGGGGAAGCGCTTCTCAGACTGCGGGGAACCATCTGGGACCTTCCTTATTTATACAAATAATTTTTTATTTAGTGATTGGCAATACTGCACTATAATAAATAATAAATAAAAATTTATATATATATATATTATATTATACTTAATATAATATATTATAATGTGTTGTGTGTGTATTGTTGTTTATATATAGTATATTATATATATATACTCAGATTTTCATAGTGAAAACATTAATGAATAAGATTCATTCTATGTATTAATGATTTTGACTATAGATTAGTACACATTTGATAAATTTATGCAGTTTCCTGAGTGTATTATAAATTGGCAGTAATAGTTTCGGTTACAGACACTGAATCTCCATTATAATAAGAAGAACATATATATATATATAAAGGGCTGGTTTAGCTTAGTCGGTAGAGCGTTACTTGGGACCACAAGGTTCTCGCCAACTCAGCGTATGAGCAGCAACAGTGATTCTGTGCAGTAAGTAGGAGCTGATGGTAAGGTGTGGCCCCACTCAGATGCTAAAACAATCTCCTTGGTCTAGTGCTAAGTGAAAAGGGGATAGGCTCCCTCACTGTCTGGAATGATATCGACTTAGGCAACCCCGTCTAACTTTAACTTTTAATAATTGGTGATAAAATTGAATGCAATTATTCTTTGCATCTTGCATGGCAATTTTTTTTTTTGTTTGTTTTTTTGGAGTTGTTTTGGTATTTAAATTGATTTTTAGTAAAAATGATTGGTATTGTTAGAGGAAAGTGCGTCCCGGTCTCCAAGCTTCAAAAACCGCTACCCGGTGGCTATAAAAACAACCCCCAGCTCATCGTAATTCTTGTTTATTTATCGAAATTGTCGTAATTCCTTGTTAGATATTAAGATGGATATATAGTTTGAATAGACTGAGATAGATAATAGATAACAAACAAATATATAGATAGATACGAACAAATGGAGATAGTATTTTCGACAATAAATGTAATTTGGGGGGGGGTCGCTTCTTTTTTTTTACGTAATTCCTTGTTTATTTAACTAAACAAGAACATTAAACAACATGAATAAATAAAAATCTTATTATTTAAAGTAATATAGATAAATATGACAAATTGAGATAGATAGATAGATGGATAGTTTTGACTAGACTGAGCTGGGGTTGTTATTTTAATAGTACCGGGATCACTTCTTCATAAAATTACCCAAAAATCTTATTATGTAAAGTAATATAGATAAATATGAACAAATTGAGATAGATAGATAGATGGATATTAAAGACTGAGGCTGGGGTTGTTATTTTGATAGTCACCGGACACACTTCCTTATAAAATTACCAAAACTTCGTTATTATTTAAAGTAATTAGATTAAATATGAAACAAATTGAGTATGATAGAAGATGGAACTAGTTTTTTGAATAGACTGAGCTGGGGTTGTTTATTTATAGTCCACCGGGCAGCAATTTTTGGGAGACAGGAGACCGGGGACGGCACTTTCTCATAAATTACTAATGATTTTTAATCAAAATTTAATTGATGCTAATCAAGATATGCAATCTCCAATATTTTCTATCTGCTAATTCTGTTGACTTCACAAGATTCCGGCTTTTGTTGTACAATCCTTTAGTCCCACTTGTAAGGACTGAGATTTTTTCAGAATCTAGTATAGGCTTAAATAAATTGGGAAATAAATTGAGACTATTTAAAAGCAAATGCTATTTTTTATTTTCTTATTTCTGAAGATCCTTTAGGTGAAACCTAGGTAGAAAGTGGTTTTTCTATCTTTTCCTCTCTCTCTTCTTTCTTTCCTTCTTTCCCTCTTTCTTCTTTCTTCCTTCTTTCTTTCTTTCCTCTCTCTTTCTTTCCCCTTTTCTTCTTCTTCCTCTTTCTTCTTCTTCCTTCTTCTTCTTTTCTCTCTCTTTTTTTCTTTCTTTTCCTCTCCTTTCTTTCCTCTTTCTTCTTTCTTCTTTCTTCTTTCTTTCTTCCTTCTTCTTTTTTTCCTCTCTCTTTTCTTTCTTTCTTTCCTCTCTCTTTTCTTTCTTTCTTTCTTCTTCCTTTCTTTCTTTCTTCCTTTTCTTTCTTTTCCTCTCTCTTTTCTTTCTTTTTCTTTTCTCCTTCTTCTTCTTTCTCTTCATCTTTTTCTCTCTCTTTTCTTTCCCCTCTTTCTTTCTTTCTTCCTTCTTTCCTTTCTTTTTCCTCTCTCTTTCTTCTATCTTTCTTCTTCTTTCTCTCTTCTTTCTTTTCTCTCTTCTTTCCCTCTTTCTTTCTTCCCTTCCTTCTTTCTTTCTTCTTCCTTCTTCCTTCTTTTCTTCTCCTTTTCTTTCTTCTTTTCCTCTCTCTTTTCTTTCTTTCTTCTTTCTTTCCTTTCTTTTCTTTTCCTCTCTCTTTTTCTTTCCCTTTCCTTTCTTCTTTCTTCTTTCTTTTCTTTTCTCCTCTCTCTTCATTCCCTATATTCTTCCTTTTCCTCTTCCTCTCTCCTTCTTTCCCCTCTTCTCCACTTTCTTTCTTTTCTTCCTCTCTTCCCTTTAATTTGTTCTTTAATATCTTTTAACTCTACTTAGTGTATCAAGCAACTTTTTTTCTTTGCATATTAAAGCTTATTTGAGTATTTCGGGTGCTTTTTCTTTTTGCTGTCATTTTTTGTGCAGTTTGATTCGGCTTTTTTCTTTTTGCATTTTTTTCCTCTCTGTTTTTTCCTATTTGTAAATGCCTCATTTGCAAATTAGACCTGTCCAGTTTTTTATCACATCATAGAAATAAAGTAATATATAGATATATGAAAAATAATATTTTTTAGAAAAAACAAACAATGAATGTTTATAATTCGCTGACAGAAATCTGTTTCAACCTTTATTAAGTGGTCTCCATCAATGGCGAAATATTTGTGATAGAAAGATGATGTGAGTCAAACCGTTACAAACAAAAGTGGTACAAACGAACGTTCATGTTCGGAGCTGGAAATTTTTTAAATTTTAAATGCATTTTCTGTTTTTTAAAAAATAAAATAAATTTTATTTTTTTTTAATCAGAAGCATTATAATCCACAAAGAAATGCAAAAGAGTTTGTGTAAATATATATAAAATGTTATAAAAGAAAATTCCGACTCCGAACATGAACCGTTCGTTTGTAACCCTTTTGTTTTGTAACGGTTTACTCCACCGTCTTTCCTATCCAAACATTTCGGCTTGATGAAGACCGCTGTATAAAGGTCGAAAACAGATTTCGTCGCGAATTATAACATATTTGGTTTGTTTTTTCTAAAAATGTTATTTCAAATATGTCGGATTCAACTTCCATTTACTTTTCATAGAATATAGTTGTGTTGTGTATGTGGAAAAATGAGAAAAAACACAAGTGTTTCAAAAGGAGGATATTTGTCTTAATCGTAAAGTGACACTATTATGTTTTGGTTTTTGCCCCATCTTCAGGAAACCGAATTCACCACGTGTCCTGAAGAAGGTTGCACAATCGAAATGTTATAGTGGCGGCATTACCATCAAGAAAAATATTGTTTATCTTTTTGGAACATTGGTAAAACTTGTGACATGTGCATATATGTGTGTGGGCATGTATATCTATTATATGTGTAATTGGTGAGTGTATATATGTAAGTTGTCTATACATGTGTATGTGTGAGTGCATTATATAAGTATGTGTAATGGTGTGTGGTGAGTGAGTGCATTTATGTGTTATGTTTGTGTGCATGTGTGTGTGTACATGTGTGCGTGTGTGAGGTGCATTTATTGTGTGTGTGTGTGAGTGCATTTATGTAATGTGTGTGGTGCATTTATGTATGTGTGGTGTGGTGTTGTATGTTGTATTGTGTGAGTGCTTTAATGTATGTGTGTGTTGTGGTGTAGTAAATGTGTGTGTGGTGTATGTATGTGTGGTGTGGTGCATTTATGTATGTGTGTGTGTGTATATGGTGTGTGAGTGCATTTAATGTTGTGTGGTGTGTGTTTATGTGTGTGTGTGTGTGTGAGTGCATTTAATGTATGTGTGTGTGTGAGTGCCTATATGTATGTGGTGTGTGTTGAGTGCCTATATGTATGTGAGTCTGGTGTTTGTGTAATGTATATATATATATATGCATGTGTAATGTGTGCATATAATAATAATATATAATACACTTGTTTTAAATCCTTCTGTATCTGGGCAGCAAATCCTTCTCTATGCAATGTTTCATTGAAAGTGTTTAAGTGAAATGGCAGAGTTTTTTCTATTAATTCTTTTGCGAATACCACAAGTGAATCTTCTCACGACTGAACGTATGAAAAGATTGTCCAAAAAATGTCCTTCCTTCAAACCAAAATTCTAAGATGTTTGTAGGAAATGGTTTGTATTAAGTGTTTGTCTTGTTTTATTAAATGTCCTAATTATCTGTGTTTAAGTGTGCTTTTCCTTGTTATTATAAGGGTAAGATTAAATGAAAAACACTGCAGATGTTGATCAAAATAAAGTTTATTTATTAATGCTGAATGCAATATTTTGATTTTTAAAAATCTTCTTCAGAAGCATATTAACTCATTTTCTCTTTTAGCTTGCTCTTAGGGTGGAGGTCCAGTGTGCTTCGTCTTCTGGACCAATCTGTTAAATTACAGTTGATCTCAGGGTTAAATTGGATTTAAAGGGCAGGAACTGGTTTTATTGGCCAGTGGCCCTGAGGTCCTCCCTTGGAGAAGATACAGGAGCAGTTTAACACCAACATATGCTTTTAAGAAGAATTTGGGTTAAATTTATGAGGAGTGCGTCCCAGTCTCCCCCTCTTCCCTGCCTCAAAAATTACTACCATGACTATTCAAAATAACGACCCCAGTCGTCCGTAATTCTTGTTTAATTTATTGTAATTTGTCGTAATCTTTGTTTAGATATGAAGATGGAATATATAGTTTGGAAATAGACTGAGATAAGATAACAACAAATAATAATAGATAGATATGAAAATGGAGATAGATAATTTTCAAGTATGTTAATTGGGTGGGGTGTCGCTTCTTTTTTGTCGTAATTCTTTTTATTTAAACAAAACAAGACATTACAACATGAATAAAAGAAATCTTTAGTATTAAGTAATATAGAATAATATGAACAAATGAGATAGATAGAGATTAGATAGATATTGAAAGATTGAAGTGTTTGGAATAGACTTGAGCTGGGTTGCGTTTTTTAAGCTTTTTGAAGGCAGGAGACCAGGACGCACTTCCCTCATTATTACCGAAGATTTTTTATCAAATCGAAATATTGCAATATCAGTATTAATATAACTTATTTGAACAAAACATCTTGTGTGTTTTCATATTTCTTTACTTATATACTGTCCGGATTTTTTTTCCTCACTTTTAATTAATTATAAATTAATTTTTAATGGCCAATTCGCANTGTTCGTTAATCTATCTATTATTATTTGTTTGTTTATCTAATCTATCTATCTCAGTCTATTCAAAACTATATATCCATCTTAATATCTAAACAAGAATTACGACAAATTACGATAAATAAACAAGAATTACGATGAGCTGGGGTTGTTATTTTGATAGTCACCGGGTAGCGGTTTTGAGGTGGGAGACCGGGACGCACTTCCTCTAAAATTACCAATCATTTTACTAAAATCAATTTTAAACATACGCAAACAACTCCAAAAAAAACAAACAAAAAAAAAAAATTTGCCATGCAAGATGCAAAGAATAATTGCATTCAATTTTATGACCAATATATAAAGTAAAGTAGACGGAGTGGCCTAAAGTCGATATCAGCCAGACAGTGAGGGAGCCTATCCCCTTTTCACTAGCACTAGACCAAGGAGATTGTTTTATAGCATCTGAGGTGGTGCGCCACACCTACCATCAGCTCCTCACTTTACTGCACAGATCACTGTGCTGCTCATACGCTGAGTTGGCGAGAACCTTGTGGTTCCCAAGTAAACGCTCTACCGACTAAGCTAAACCAGCCCTTTATATATATATATATGTCTTCTTATTATAATGGAGATTCAGTGTCTGTAACCGAAACTATGTTACTGCCCACATTATAATACACTCAGGAACTGCATAAATTTATCAATGTGTATCTAATCTATAGTCAAAATCATTAATACATAGAATGAATCTTATTCATTAATGTTTTCACTATGAAAATCTGAGTTATATATATATATATATATATATATAAACACACACATACACACACACACATATATATATATATATATATATATATATAATATATATATAAATTTTTTATTTATTTATTTATTTATACGTGCATGTATGCAATCACTAAATAAAAAATATTTTATAATAAGGAAGGTCCCAGATGGTTCCCGAGTCTGAGAAGGTTCCAGAGTCCGACAAGAAATATCTGAAGAAGACCACAGGGCACATCGGACGAAACGTTGTACAGATAACAATGAAGATGAGGACAATAGTCCAAATAATGCAGATAATACTAATAAGGAAGGTTTTTAAAATGGTTTGAATTTTGTTATTAAAAATTATTTTCATTTTTTTTTTTTTTTTCATTTAATTATTTGTAACACGTGTTTCAGGTTCTTGAAAAAGAAATCTTTCTCCCCCACAACAAAAGGTTATTAAACTCTTTTCAAATCTGTTTTATACATTTTCTCGATGTAATTAAATGTACGTATATAAAAAAAAAGACAAAACAATTTTTTTCTCGTTTTGTTTGAAGGTTTTTTTTTGCACGTGATTAAGATAAGAACAATGTTTTGTTTTATTGTTTGAATTTGTGTCACTCGATTAAAAAAAAAAAAAACTCATTTTGCAAATGTAGCAAAAAAGAAATATTTTTATTTGTTGAGAATATAAAAGGATTTGAATGCTAAAAACGCTTCAAGGGGGAGGGGGGAATAAAGCAATTTCCAGTCCAATTCATTACTTAAGCTACTAATTCCCCCACCACCCCTTTCATGTATTGGTCATAAAAAATCTCAGTCTTGCAAGGATGGTTTGATTGGTTAATTGGTTTTACAACCAGAGAGAGTAAAAGAGGGGGGTGAGGGTGAGAAAGAGAGAGAGAGAAAGAGAGGAGAGAGAGGGTGAGAAAGAGAGAGAGGGTGAGAAAGAGAGAGAGCGAGATAGAGAGAGAGAGAGAATGAAAGTAAAAAGAGAGAGTGAGAGAGTTAGAGAGAGAGAGAGAGAAAGTGAAAGTAAGAGTGAGAATGAGTGAGACAGTAAAAGAGAGAGAATAAAAGAGAGAGGGTGAGAAAGAGAGAGAGAGAAAATAAAAAAGTGATAGAGTTAGAGAGAGTGTGAGAGTGAAAGTAAGAAAGAGAATGAGTGATACAGTAAAAGAGAGAGAGAGTAAGAGAATGAAAGTAAAAGAGAGAAAGAGAGAATGAGAGTTAGACAGTAAAAGAGAGAGAGAGAGAGTGAGAGTACAAGAGAGTCAGTGAGTGCAAAAGAGAGAGAGAGAGTAAAAGAGAGAGAGAGTAAAAGAGAGACAGTGAGTGTAAAAGAGAGACAGTGTGTAAAAGAGAGAGAGAGTGTGTAAAAGAGAGAGAGAGTGTGTAAAAGAGAGAGAGTGTGTAAAAGAGAGAGAGTGAGTAAAAGAGAGAGAGTGAGTGTAAAAGAGAGACAGGGAGTGTAAAAGAGAGACAGTGAGTGTAAAAGAGAGAGAGTGTGTAAAAGAGAGACAGGGAGTGTAAAAGAGAGACAGTGTGTAAAAGAGAGAGAGTGAGTGAGAGAGAGGTGTGTAAAAGAGAGAGAGTGAGTAAAAGAGAGAGAGTGAGTGTAAAAGAGAGACAGTGAGTGTAAAAGAGAGAGTGAGTGAGTGTAAAAGAGAGAGAGAGAGAGAGAGAGAGAGAGAGAGTAAAAGAGAGAGAGTGACTGTAAAAGAGAGATTGAGAGTGAGAGATTGAGAGAGAGAGGGAGGGACTTATCTCATAAGCTGGTTTAATTGTGAGTGTGATACTCGTTTAGCAATGACGTCATTATTTGAACAAGATCTTCATAAATTCTTCAAACACCTTCTATGCTCAACAGTCAAAGTAGGTTACGAAGACATGAAAGGGATTTATTATTTGAATTTCTTTAATAATCCTGACACTTCTTGTGACACTTCTTGGATTGATGGGTGTGCAAAGACAATGACATGATTATTTGGATGAGATCTTCATTAAATTCTTCAACGCTTTGTTTGCTCAACAGTCAAACTATTCAAAATGATTTTCCAAGTTGAATCATTGCTACGATTGGATAGACAGAGAACACCTGAAGTAGTCTGGTGGGACACATTTGCGAAGAGTCCACTTCACAAAGATGAGGACAACAGTAAAAAAAATCAGAATAATAATGAATATACTATTTCTCTGAATGTTTGAGATGAGGCTTGAAGCTTAGTATTATCTGCGTTATTCGGACTATTGTCCCCATCTTCATTGTTATTTGTACAACGTTTCGGCCGATGTGCTCTTCGGCCTTCTTCAAACTATTCAAAAATGATTTTCCAAGTTGAATCATTGCTACGATTGTATAGACAGAGAACACCTGAAGTAGTCTGGTGGGACACATTTGCGAAGGGTCCACTTCACAAAGATGAGGACAACAGTAAAAAAAATCAGAATAATAATGAATATACTATTTCTCTGAATGTTTGAGATGAGGCTTGAAGCTTAGTATTATCTGCGTTATTCGGACTATTGTCCCCATCTTCATTGTTATTTGTACAACGTTTCGGCCGATGTGCCCTTCGGCCTTCTTCGGGTATTTCTTGTCGGACTCGGGAAACTTCTCGGACTCAGGAACCTTCTTTTCGAACTAGGGAAATTTCTTGTCGTAATCGGGTTAAGTTCAAAGTTCCGTGATGGCTCCCGATTACGACAAAGAAGGTTCCCGAGTCCGAGTGGAATTCAACCATTAAATGCAGTTTAACATCATAGCCAGGACACTAAGTCCCTTTTTATCCCAATTATTAAGACCGTCATTCTACAGATGTTAGTGTAGCGTTAGTTTGTATTCGCCTGGTGGAGTTGTCTGCCCCTTTTAGTTTGATGATGCCCACTAGGGCACCAGAGTATTTAAGCGCCGGATTCAAACACTTTGACCCTCTTTTCCTGTTTCAGCAACTACGAGCCACATGGGGTAGATCTATCTAAACCCTCTCGTTGGGGCTCCGTCCCCCTTACATTACTGTAAGTCCTCACAGCATGGACTATTCCTAGTCTCATGTCTGTACTCATATATGTATATCTGTATCATTCATGAATGTGTCTTTATCTTTATTTGTGTACCCCTTTTTATATGTACTCTTTACTATGAACGTTGTACCAACTGTTATCCATGTGCTGTGTATATTAAATGTTTGTCTATTAACCTTCGTTGGAGTTTTGTGTATGCAAAGTATCCAATAACTTTGCACCATCCTTATATTAGTAAACTAGTAATAGTATCATCTTGAAATCTCATTAGAGAAAGCATTATTAATTTTAGACAAGAATTTCTTCCATCTTAATTTCACTCACATTTTATCACAACTTCTACGTCCATCAGTAAACAAGTAATAATATCTTAATTTTTTTCATTAGATGAAACATTGTCAAGCATTATTCATTTTTTGACTAGTATTTCTTTCATCTTAATTTCACTCACTTTTCATTAAAACAACTAAAACTACAATTAGCCAACAAGTTATAATATTATCTTTAGTAACTAATATTAAGTTTTATTAGATGAAGTATTGTCAACTATTATTACTAGCAAATATATGCACCCTCCGGGTGCAAGTATTTAAGTTTTTATATAATCAAATATCATGTTAAATTAGAAAGGCTAATGAAACTGAATAAGAATGCAGATAAAAAGATTTGGAACAGAGGGGGTATGATCAAAAAATAGAACAGCTTTGAAACTAACTCTTCCATCATTTTCCATTACTCCCGTCTTTCATTGGTAAATTTTCCTAATTTAACTATTTAGTTAAAATAGGAAATAAAGAATAATATTACAGTTATTTTTTCTTGTTAAAGGATTTATTTAAGATTTATCCCCGAGATTTTTGCTCATATTCAATAAGATAAAACCAAACAATTAGAAATTAATAATAATGAGCATATATTTATTAAAATTAAATTTTTAATATCAATATGCAAATTAGCCTTCCCATTCACTATAAAATCCGCTATTTTGTTGTATATATAAATAAAATTTCATGTTATTAATGTAGATAAGGCCAACAGTATCAATAACAAAAAACAATTTTATTAATAATTGAGATTTAAATAAAAATCAAATCATGAAGAATGTGACGTAAATAACAAAGGGAATTGTGACTTGTATAGTAAAATAGTTTCGGTGACAGACAGACAAACCCACAATCTCCATTATAATAAGATATTAATACTAAGAACTTCAATTTATGGTTAAGTAATAATAAGTAAAAATATCATATTGATTAAAAATTATTAATTTTTTACTATATTATTAATTTTTTAATAATTATTAATTTTTTACTATATTTCTTTCATCTTAATTTCACTTGGTTTTTATCAGTCAGTAGAGCATCTGCCTCAGAACCACAAGGTTCTGGGACCGATACTGACCCTCACTAACTCAGTGCATGAGTAACATAGCTTGAATCTGTGCAGGAAAATGAAGAGCTGATGATAGGTGTGGCGCTCCACCTCAGATACAAAAAACAATCTCCCTGGTCTAGCATTAGTGAAATGGGGGTAGACCAAGGCCTACATATTTGATCAGGCCTGGGATAGAAGACCCTCTCGCTGTCTGGCTGATACCAACAATAGATCACACCACTGACTGCACGTTTATTGAAACAGCACAGCTCGCAAGCTATTAGTAGTAGCTGTGAATTTGTTAAAAAAATTTCCAGTCACATATATATATAACTATGAGGGTAGAAATGTGAGGAGGTTAATCCGACAGTATGTGGAGAAAAGTAGACAAACACGGGATGTTGTGGAAACTTGATGTTTATTGTCGACGGTGCAACGTTTCGGTCTCTTATTAGACCATCTTCAGGACTTGAATATAGTTCTTACTCCAATGATGGAAATTCTCAAAATTTTGAGAATTTCCATCATTGGAGTAAGAACTATATTCAAGTCCTGAAGATGGTCTAATAAGAGACCGAAACGTTGCACCGTCGACAATAAACATCAAGTTTCCACAACATCCCGTGTTTGTCTACTTTTCTCCACATAACTATGAGGGTAATCCCTAAGGTAAAATAAGTGAAGTCGTCGAGGTGGCCAAAAGTCGGTATCAGTCAGACAGTGAGAGAGTCTTTATAAATTTAAAAAAAAAACTCTAAAAATCGTCTGTTAACAAATTAACGGATTTTGACGGTGTAAATGAAAAACATGTCCTTCTGAATCGAGATCGCAGATGGGGTGCTTAATAGGTAATATGGTCCAGTAAATCTATATATTAATACTAGTGTTCCTTAATTGTATGACCGTTATCATCTTGCAACACCCTCTGGTTAAAAATGAGACCGTCCAAATTGTCCAAAATTGTCCAAAATGAAATACAAAAATCTAATCCCTGATTATCTGGTGTTGCTTATCCACCAATGTCTTATTTCTTATGAGTGTCGTCCGTTTTTATCATAAAGAAAGGGAAGAAAAAGGACACAGAAAAAAAATAATGAGAAAGAAAGAAATAAAAAGAGTAAGGGAAATATAGGGAGAGGGGGTGAGCGTGCAGAAGCGATCACGCCAATCTGTTTCCATCGAACATAATGAACAGATGAAAAGAAGAAAAGAAGAAAAAAAATGTGTGAGAGAGAGTTAAATGAATAATCGTGTTAATATTAACACAATTATTTTATTTTCTGGTCGTATTTCTGACATGGAGACATTATATCATTTTACGTGATTCATTATTCAATGTGCAATACGACTTGTCATGTGTGACACTAAGAGTGGATTGGAATCATTTACAGCAGATTCAGATTTTAATCTAAAAAAAAAAAATATTATCAAACTATATTATTGGCTGGGTGGAGTTGACCTATGGATAAGGTTGACACACTTTCTATTCCTCTTCTATCTATCTATCTATCTATCTATCTTAGTCTGTCTATATCTGTCTATCTATATCTGTCTATCTATCTCAGTCTGTTTATATCTATCTATCTATCTTAGTCTGTCTATATCTATCTATCTATCTTAGTCTGTCTATATCTGTCTATCTATATCTATCTATCTCTCTCAGTCTGTCTATATCTGTCTATCTATCTCAGTCTGTCTATATCTATCTATCTCTCTCAGTCTGTCTATATCTGTCTATCTATCTCTCTCAGTCTGTCTATATCTGTCTATCTATCTCAGTCTGTCTATATCTATCTATCTATCTATCTCAGTCTGTTTATATCTATCTATCTATCTATCTCAGTCTGTCTATATCTATCTCAGTCTGTCTATATCTATCTATCTATCTCAGTCTGTCTATATCTGTCTATCTTAGTCTGCTAATATCTATCTATCTATCTTAGTTGTCTATATCTATCTATCTATGTTAGTCTGTTTATATCTATCTATCTATGTTAGTCTGTTTATATCTATCTATCTATCTATCTCAGTCTGTTTATATCTATCTGTCTATCTGTCTATCTATCTCAGTCTGTTTATATCTATCTATCTATCTATCTATATATATATCTCAGACTGTTTATATCTATCTATCTATCTATCTATGTATATATCTCAGTCTGTTTATATCTATCTATCTATCTTCTATCTCTATCTATCTATCTCGGCTATCTGTCTGTTTATATCTATCTATCTATCTATCTATCTCGGTCTGTTTATATCTATCTATCTATCTATCTTTATTCTCGGTCTGTTTATATCTATCTATCTATCTATCTATCTTTCTATCTTCTATCTATATCTATCTATCTATCTGTCTTATATCTATCTATCTATCTATCTTGGTCTGTTTATATCTATCTATCTATCTATCTCGGTCTGTTTATATCTATCTATCTATCTATCTCGGTCTGTTTATATCTATCTATCTATCTATCTTCTATCTCGTCTGTTTATATCTATCTATCTATCTATCTCTGTCTGTTTATATCTATCTATCTATCTATTTCTATCTCTCTGTTTATATCTATCTATCTATCTATCTTTCTATCTCAGTCTGTTTATATCTATCTATCTATCTATCTCAGTCTGCTTAGTATCTATCTATCTATCTATCTATCTCAGTCTGTTTAGTATCTATCTATCTATCTATCTATCTCAGTCTGTTTAGTATTTATCTATCTATCTATATAAATTTAACTTTGAGTTGACGTAGTTTATTAGAAAATAGTACTGTAATATATTTCATGTGTGAAGTTCAGTCGCTTCGAGCCGTTCCCATCATACACAGATTTCAACCTAACAAAACTATTTGCCACGAATAGGTCAACCTCTAATTTCTTTGCCAAAGATTGTTCTCAAAAGGCCTAATTACAATCACACACACACAAGTGCCCCCCAACATACATGCACTCACATGCACACATACACACACAAATGTACACACACACACACACACACACACACCAAATATATATTCATACGTATACACACACCCAGAAACAATTTATCAGATATATTAAACTGACACGAGCGAATGTTCTATAGGAGAAACTTAATAATCATCAGGTTGTGGTATGTGCCCAAAATATCATCACCCAGAGGTGGAGTGGGGAATGTGGGGTGAAGTGGGGGGAGGTGCCGTAACAATCCTCAGTGCTGAGCAGAGAACTCACTAATCAACTTGAAATCTCAGCTTAGTTTCTTTAGGTTCACTTCATATAAAAAAGGCATGAATCAGCATTTCCCTGCACCCTGGCACACACAACCAGATATCTAATGTAAATATACCATCATAGCTGAGGGAGAATAAAAGGATGAGCAGTAAATCACTCCCCCATAACTACTCAGAAGTTGGTTTGGTTTGAGTTGGTGGATTTTATGGCATGTCAACACTTGTTGGGTTATTTTATGCTGAAGACGTTTTGTTTTATTCATTCTTGATGGGTACTCAATTCTGGAACTTTGGGGAATGTGGAGTACCCCCTTATCACCATTACTCCCAGGTACACTTTGACCCTGAGTGGTAGTACCTGTTAGGGTCCCATCTATAGATTATAATTCCACCTACTGGATTGGTTTGAGTTGGTGGATTTTATGGCATGTCAACACTTGTTGGGTTATTCAAAATTTCAAAATGTGTCTTAATTTTTAAATATTTTTTGATTTCATTTTTTAATTTTGATAAATTTATACTTTTTAAAAGACAATTTAAATTTTTTTGAATTTAAATTTTCTTTTTAATTTTAATAAATTTATACTTTTTAAAATACAATTTTAATCTTTTAATTCAAAAAATGCTAATTTAATTTTACATCTTTATTTTTTTAAATTCTAAATTTTATTTATTTTCAAAAGGATAGAATTGTTTAATATAATTTTCATATTTTTACTAATTAAGCATTTTACTTAAATTTTTTAAATTTTGTCAAAAATAATTTTAATTATTAATTTTGATATTTGTGTTTTACTTTTTTTCTTCATTAAATGTTATTTTTAATATATTTTTTTACGATAATTCTTATTTTTTGATTTGATTTAATTTTCCATCTTAATTTTTAATTTTATCAAATTTTGTACATTATATATTTTCTAAAAAGTAATTTAAATTTTGAATTTCATTTCAAATCTATTTTTGAATTTCATTAAATTTTATTCTCTTAATTTATTTTATTTACTTTTTTGTCTGTCTGTGTGTCTGTTACTAAAATTATTTTCTTTATTCATAAACAGCATTGGTGGGTCGGTTGGTTGGTTGGTTAGGTTTTATGGCAGGTCAACACTTGTTGGGTTATTTTATACTGAAGACATTTTGCTTTATTCATTCTAAGATAGATAGATAGATATAGACAGACTAAGATAGATAGATAGATAGATAGATAGATATAGACAGACTAAGATAGATAGATAGATAGATATAGACAGACTAAGATAGATAGATATAGACAGACTAAGATAGATAGATAGATAGATAGATATAGACAGACTAAGATAGATAGATAGATAGATAGATATAGACAGACTGTTTAAATATAATATTAAATATCAACCTTGTTTAAATGTAATATTAAACATATTTAGAAGTCTTTAATGTAAGGGAAATAACGGGTAAGTTTTATTGAAATGGAGATTTTTTCCCATTTTTGATAAATGGTTATGGGAATTAGACTGTGGACTTAGAAAATTCTCAACAGGATGTTAAGAGTTTTAAAAAACCTCTAAAAATCGTCTGTTAACAAACAACCGGATTTTGATGGTGTAAAGGAAAATGATGGTGTAAAGGAAAATGTCCTTATGAATCGAGATCGCAGATGGGGTGCTTAAAAGGTTATATGGTCCAGTAAATCTATATATGAATACTAGTGTTCCTTAATTGGATGACCGTTATCATCTTGCAACAACCTCTGGTTAAAAATGAGACCGTCCAAATTGTCCAAAATTGTCCAAAATGAAATACAAAAATGTAATTCCTGATTATCTGGTGTTGCTTATCCACCAAAGTCTTATTTCTTAAAAGGTTATATGGTCCAGTAAATCTATATATGAATACTAGTGTTCCTTAATTGTATGACCGTTATCATCTTGCAACAACCTCTGGTCAAAAATGAGACCGTCCAAATTGTCCAAAATGAAATACAAAAATGTAATTCCTGATTATCTGGTGTTGCTTATCCACCAAAGTCTTATTTCTTATGAGTGTCGTCCGTGTTTTATCATAAAGAAAGAAAGGGGAGAAAAAGGACATGCTACACAGAAAAAAATATAATGAGAAAGAAAGAAAGAAAAAGAGTAAGGGAAAAAGATAGGGAGAGGGGGGTGAGTGTGCAGAGGCGATCACGCCAATCTGTTTCAATCGAACATAACAAACAGGTGAAAAGAAAAGAAGGAAAAAAAAATGTGTGAGAGAGAGAGAGAGAGAGAGAGTTAAATGAAGGCCAGTTTAGCTCAGTCAGTAGAACATCCATCTGGGATCCACAATTTTTGGACACTACTCCATCGTCTCTCGTATACGGAAGGATGCCAACATGGGTGCTATATCTATAAGTAAACAGTGCTCAATATCATTGATAGAGCATTTATATCTAAATTAAGATAGCGTGGATATAGAGTCAGCGGTGCTTGTTTACTGAAAGGTTCTCGCCTATGTGATTATTCGAACCAAGGTTTGAATAATATAATGAACAATATTGTAATGCTAAATAAAGACCACGGAATATTTATTTTTTTATAACTTTCTAGGGTAGATGTTTAAGTCTTCTTTTGTCCTATTGCAGTCAGTCAGTCAGTCTACTATTAGTTTGAACAACAGCAACTGGCCAAGCACAATTGAACCAGTCAAGACAACTGGTACTTATGGGAATTCAGAATAGTCCACTCATGCATTTGGGTGATTCCATTCCTTGAGTCCTGATTGGCTGCTTGGTTTCTAGGATGTTCTGAGGCTTCATAAATAACCTGCCATTTTTGCAGTAGTCTTTGCAGCAAACCAGGTTCGTATTAAGTTACAACTGCTTGCTGCCTTGTCTTAACAATTTGACGGCAATTGGAACTAGTATGATTATTCTACAGTTCCTAGTTCGATACCGGCCCTTGCCAACTTAGTGTATGAGTAGCACAGGGATCTGTGCGGTAACGTAAGGAGCTGATGGTAAGTGTGTCACTCCACCTCACATGCAAAAAACAATCTCCTTGATCTAGTGCAAGTAAAAAGGGGATAGACTCCCTCACTGTTGGTTGGTACCGACTTTAGGCCACACCAATGACGACTTTTACATATTGAATTATTTTTTCAATAGCTCTTAAGTAAACCTATCAAATGTAATAATTAAATTATCATACTGTGGTATATCCAGTATAGGCTAGTATATAATATAGTATGTACTTTTATGGGTGCGGGTCATTCTCTAGATAGCCAACACATTGGAATGGATGCTTGACTGCGGCTAGCACATGATATGTTGTCACATGACTAATTTTAGCCAAAACTTTACATGCACAGAAGTTCTACCTGCCTTATCTTTGAGGGTTGTGAATGTTTTGAACTCTTTATTAATAAATAAAATAATTATTCTAGAAAAATAATTAATTGAAAATAATTATGTTGATTAAAGAAAGAAAAAACATTAAAGAATTTCTGAGAAAAGTCAGAAATGAACTTTGAAGTTCTTGTGACATTTAAAGTTCAGAATCCGAGAGAGAGAGAGAGAGAGAGAGAGAGAGAGAGAGAGAGAGAGAGAGAGAGTGTGTGTGTGTGTGTGTGTGTAAGGGGAGAGAGGGGTGAGGGGAGAGAGTGAGTGAAGGAGAGAGGGGGAAGGAGAGAGATAGATAGATACTAAACAGACTGAGATAGATAGATATGAACAGAGATAGATAGATAGATAGATAGATATGAACAGAGATAGATAGATAGATATGAACTGAGATAGATAGATATGAACAGAGATAGATAGATATGAACAGAGATAGATAGATATGAACAGAGATAGATAGATATGAACTGAGATAGATAGATATGAACTGAGATAGATAGATAGATATGAACTGAGATAGATAGATAGATAGATAGATAGATAGATAGATAGATATGAACTGAGATAGATAGATAGATAGATATGAACTGAGATAGATAGATAGATATGAACTGAAATAGATAGATAGATATGAACAGAGATAGATAGATAGATAGATATGAACTGAGATAGATATGAACAGAGATAGATAGATAGATAATGTTCAGACTGAGATAGATAAATAGATAGATAGAGAAGAATCAGACTGAGATAGAAAGATAGATATGAACAGATTGAGATAGATAGATAGATATGAACAGACAGAGATAGATAGATATGAACAGACAGAGATAGATAGATATGAACAGACAGAGATAGATAGATATGAACAGACAGAGATAGATAGATATGAACAGACAGAGATAGATAGATATGAACAGACTGAGATAGATATATATGATCAGACTGAGATAGAAAGATAGATATGATTAGACTGAGATAGAAAGATAGATATGATTAGACTAAGATAGAAAAATAGATATGAACAGATTGAGATAGAAAAATAGATATGAACAGATTGAGATAGAAAAATAGATATGAACAGATTGAGATAGATAGATAGATAGATATGAACAGATTGAGATAGATAGATAGATAGATAGATAGATAGGAACAGATTGAGATAGATAGATATGAACAGATTGAGACAGATAGATAGATAGATAAATATGAACAAAGATAGACATATATCAATCTATCTATCTATAGACCTGAACAGATTTAGATAGATAGATAGATGCAATAAGAGAAAGAAAGATTCGGAATTCAAAACAACAAAGATAAGGATATTGATCTGATAAAACCAGAAAAAAAAAATGCAACACAGTTCATTTGAAATTTGGAAAGTCAGAAGTTTCATAATTATAATTATCTTTAACTTGTCTTTTCATAAAAGCTGTGATTTATTTTTGTTGATCTTTTTAAGAATTTTTTTTTTCTTTTAGAATTCGAAATCATTTTCTCAAAAACAAAAATTTGACAGTTAATTCCAAGGAAGTTTAATCAAATTCTCACTGTAATTGAAACTTTGAAAAAAAAAAAAAAATTTTTTTTTCTTTTAAATAATAATCCACCAATATCAAAGGTGTTTACCTCTTTAATTAAAACTCCAACAGCCTCTATCCCGACCCCCACTAAACTTCAAGTTCATCCCAAGATCTGGATAGATGACTGTCTCTGAAGCTTTAACCCCCCCCCCACCCACCCGTTCAAAAATTGTCTAATTTATCTTTAAAATTCTATAAAAGGTAAAAGAAGATTAGATGGCATTGGCGGAAGAATGTCACTTCCTGAAAGAGGGAGATTCTTTTAGGATGATGAAAATACTCAAATGACAGCCCCCCCCCAACCACCACCCCTCACACCAACCTTTTTTAACAGGAATACAGGAAACATTTTTTGTGAAGACAGCACCCCCCACACACACACACTTTTTTGTTTCTTTTGAAAATATTGTTTTTTGATTATTATTATTGTGTTTTTAACTCTCAAAAGATGTTGATTAAAAGCAAAAGCCTGTCTGTATAAATAATTATGAAAATGACTATATATATATGCGTGCGTGTGTGTGTGTGTGTATACACACACATTCACAGAATATATATATATACACATACAATATATATATATATATATGTAAAATAAAAGGAAATTAATCCGACAGTGTGAATTTGATATATTGAAAAAACAAATGATGTTTACAAATGCTTGGGATCATCAGGAGAATGTGCACCATTTCGGGGTCTTCCTCTCAACGGTTTTAACTGCACATCGCCCCCCCCTCACTGTTGTGAGGTCCCTCGGAATATCTGTATTGACCGTATGTAATAGATCAGTCATCAACAAGCGCAAATCCGGGATGAAATGAATGTTAGAATTGTGCAAACAGAACGCTTAGTCAATGTTGGAATTTTTCAAAAAATGCGTTATCTGTATTAAAAATAAAATGAATTTTATTTTTAATTTTTAAAAATCAGAGGCATTACAGTTTATAATAAGACTCACAAGAGCCTGATGTAAATATATATATATATATATATATATATATATAAGTAAAGTAAAGTCGTCGGGGCGGCCTAATGTCGGTATCAGCCAGTCAGCGAGGGAGTCTATCCCCTTTTCAATAGCACTAGACCAAGGAGATTATTTTTCTTAGCATCTGAGGTGGAGCGCACCACACCTACCATCAGCTCCTTACTTTACTGCGCAGATCCCTGTGCTACTCATGACGCTGAGTTGGCGAGGACCGGTATCGAACTAGGAACCTTGTGGTTTCTAGCCGAACGCTCTACTGACTGAGCTAACCCGGCCATATATTTTTTGGTTAAAAATTATTCAACTTAATTATGAACTCATTTTGTAATTATTTTTTTTATTATAAACTTAAAAGAAAAGTTTTGATTGGTGAAAATTTTTTTAAAGTAAACAAAACAAAAACAAAAAAAGATTTTATGTTGGTATGCAGGGGAAGTAGTGAAGGGCAAGATACAATCCGAAACGGAGTCTTTGAGAATTAGGATCCTGTCTCGTTAATAATGCTTTTTTCTAAATGTCTTTTTGGATTTTGGATTCAGAAAAGAAAAAGTTAAAAAAAAAAAAGAAATTGTCGTGTGGTGGCCAAGGAAATTTCCTTTCAGAATTTTATAATAATATCTTTTTCAGCTAGTATATTAAGTCTGAGATCTGTCATCTGTTCCTTATAAACATTCATCTTAATTCCACAGAATATTTATAATCTTTCCGCAGATTATCCAACCTTGTCTTAATTCTTAACATCCTATACTGCCTCATTCTGCCCGGCCAGAAGTCACATTCATTTTCCTAATCCACCCCAAAGATAGCCTTTGTTTAAATGTAATATTAAACATATTTAGAAGTGTGGTGTGGTGGCCAAGGAAATTTCCTTTCAGAATTTTATAATTATAATAATATCTTTTTCAGCTAGTATATTAAGTCTGAGACCTGTCAGCTGTTGTTGCATACCTCTTTCTTTACTTTCTTCTATTCTTCTTCTGGCGTCTTTGACATCTTAAGTTCTTCTAGCGTCTCTTCTAACATCTGGACTTTGTCTTGGTGGTTGGTCGCACTTAACTCATTTCTTCTTCTAGATCAGTCTTGTTACCAAGACATTCATTAATTGCAAAACCGTGTTATTTTCTTAATCTTTTATTTCCTTAACTAAACATTTCATGTAACTAAACATCTGACTAACATAGCGCGCGTATTCAGTGAGCTCCAGCTAAGGTAGAAACATCTTCACTGCCTGACATCCAAACTGAAACTGAGGACCCAACCAGGTCCCACGTGACTTCACGTATTTCGCGGGCTTTCTGTAATATTCCATGGAAAGTCCCGCCCGTGATATGAAAAGGGCCATCCCTTTAGAAATACAGGGGATTGACAATAATCTTATGCAACTGCATAGATTATGTAACACTGTTCCTTATAAACATTAATCTTAATTCCACAGAATACTTATAATCTTTCCACAGATTATCCAACCTTGTCTTAATTCTTAACATCCTATACCGCCTCATTCCACCCGGCCAGAAGTCAGATTCGTTTTCCTAATCCACCCCAAATGATAGCCTTTGTTTAAATGTAATATTAAACATATTTAGAAGTCTTTGATTTAAGGAAAATAACAGGTAACTTTAAATAAAAAGACCATTTTTTAGGCATTTTTTGATAAATCCTTATAGGAATGGGGATCTGGACTTTGAAAATTCTCAACAGGATGTTAAGAGTTAAACGAGTTCAGATATGGGGCATTCACTATTGATGGTAGTAGTTCGTTCATTCCATGTATTCACTACTCTGTTACTAAAATAATTTTGTCTGTCTTGCATTTGTTTTGTACAATTTTTTTAAAAAGAGTTTTAAACTTCTTATCTGATGTTAAATGTCAAATTCTTTATGTAAACGAAAGAAAAAAAAAACAAAAAAAAAACAGAAAACGAAAAATATGCAAAAGCAAATCACACGGCTGAAACAATCTTTTAAAAAAAAAAAATAAATGAAAAAAAAAAATAGCCATTTTACAATCAGAAAAAAAGCAGAAAAAAAGTAAAAGTAAAAAAAAATACCATTACTAAAAATAAACACAAAAATTACATCACATTATGGTTCACTATTATATCCTTCTTTCCTTTCCTTTCCTTTTAGAAGTCCGTCGTAGATGACAATGACGTCACTCCATGTCTTCAACATTTGTGGACCCTCTGGTGGCTAGTTAGTCCAATTCTGGACTTGCAGATGCGGTCACACACATTGCAAGGAAAATTCCCATCTGCACAACCTGGTCAAAGGGGCACTGGTGAAAATCCAAATTGTGTTTCCTTCATCATCAGGAATCAATGGTTTTGGCATACTTGTTACTGCATGTGTGGAAAATCTGTGGCAAACAAGGGCATCTCCTTCCCCTGACCAGGATATGCATGTGGGGTTTGGGGACTGCTTGTGGGTATTTGCCTCATACTCCATTTGTATGGGCTGGGCACAAGGCCTCATTTTAATGTGGGCCCACCCGCAAGCCGAAGCTCATGGGTGGGAAAGAACAAAAATTGTGTCGATCCCATCGGCATTCCCCCTCAAGGGGGGCACCTCAGGCGCTGGGCAATAAACCCAGCTCTGCCCCTTTAAATCGAGGGGGCAGGTGTTGCTTTGGGGGTAACACCCCTGGGATCGACGCTATTAATTTAACACACAGATCCAGTGGCCGAAGCACACCGGACCCCCGCCCCAAAGGACGGGTTCTTAATGTGTTTTGGGGACTGCTTGTGAATTTCATTTTCCCTTATTACTCTTTCCATGAATTCACCACAGAGGAATTCTTTGGTTGGAGCCAGCTCAAACCAGGGCATCTCCTTCCCCTGACCGAGATATACATGTGGGGTTTGGGGTTCACTTGTGAATTTCCTATTCTTTTGTTACTCGTTACATGAATTCACCACAGGTGAATTTGTTGGATGGAGCCGGCTCAACTGACCCAAGGTGAATGCCGTCATAGAAACAGTAGATCCATGTGATTACCAGTTTCTGAAGAAAGAGATCTACATAGTTATTTAATCTGTCTGGCTCAAGGCCATGATAATGGGACGCCCAGTATGGCGTAAACTCAGGAACAATGGCTTGCAGGAGTAGCTTGCTAATGTTCATTGCGCATGTGCAGGTGTGTAAACATAGATGCAAAAAGTGCGTATTTTTTTAAATGCAAGCAAATACAAACAAAGAAATAAAGAAATAAAAAAAAGAAGCGTGTTTTTCGAGCTTATCTGACATTTAAAAATCAAGGCAAACATGAAGCAATAGAAAAAGAAACAAGAAAAAAGCCAGCTTTATCAAAAAAAAAAAGAATCAAAAGAAGAAGAAGAAGAAGAAGAACTTTTCTTTCTTCTTTTCTCTTCTTTAACCAGGTTGAGCCAAAAGTTTTTTCAGATTTTCACTGATGATTTTTGGTTGAATTTTATGGCATGTCAACCCATGCTGGGTCATTTTATGCTGAAGACATTGTTTTATTCATTCCAGTTGGGTATTGAATTTTTTTTTTAAACTCAATTTTTTATGATGATTTTTGGTTGGTTGAATTTTATGGGATGTCAACCCTTGTTGGATTATTTTATGCTGAAGACATTTTGTTTTATTCATTCTGTGATGGGTATTGAAATATTTCTTGGGTTTTTTGGTTGAATTTTATGGCATGTCAACCCTTGTTGGGTCATTTTATGCCAAAGACATTGTTTTATTCATTCTGTGATGGGTATTGAAATTTTTCTTGTTTTTTTTTGTTGAATTTTATGGCATGTTAACCCATCTTGGGTCATTTTATGCCAAAGACATTGTTTTATTCATTCTTGATGGGTACTGAAATTTTTCTTTATAAACTGAATTTTTATGATGATTTTTGGTTGGTTGAATTTTACTGGATGTCAACCCTTTTATTTGTCTGTATTTTTAAAAATAATTTTCTAAATGATTGTCATTCTTCTCACGACATCTTGGATTGATAGTCATGCAAAAACAATGACATCATTTTTTGAATAAGATGTTCAAAAGCTTTTTGACACCTTTTTGATCAACAGTCAAACTATCAAAAATAATTTCCCAGGCCAAAAGATAAAGCCATCAAAATGTTGTGCTTATACATACCACCCTAAACATGAAGACAACCACCCGAAACATCAAAATTCTTCAAGTCAACCCTCATTGGGTTACTTTATGTCGAAGACATTGTTTAATTCATTCTTGATTGGGGGTATTGAAATTTCTTTTTTAAACTCAATTTTCTTTTTAAAAACATTTTTTTAAACTAATTTTTTCTATTTAACCCATGGATGGGACCCTAGCAGGTAATACTACTCTGGGTCAGGGTGGACCTGGGAGTAATCTATAGGTTAAATAGATTTTTAAAAATGGACATTAAAAAAATGTGTTAAAAAAATTGAATATCCAATAATAATAAATAAAATAAAATGTCTTCAGCATAAAATAACCCAACAAGGGTTGACATGCCATAAAAACTAACCAACCAACCAACCAGTCACTGAAATACTTGATATATGAAATAGCTTGAAATATGAAAAAAACATTTGGCTTGACCTGGTGTATATATATATATATATATATATGTATATATATATATATGTATGTATGTGTGTGGTATAGCATAGATATACAGTTAACAATTACTTACCTGAAAATTAAACTTGACATATCGGTAGTAATTATTTTGTTAAATAGGAAATTTAATAATTCCTTGAGACTAATATCCTGATCTTTCTTTTTTCAGAAGTGTACAGGTTGGTCCGAAAGTCTTGTCACCCCAACATATTGTTTTAATTTTCATTATTTTTGGTTTTAATAATATATATGTAATTATTTTAAAAAATAGGGGTAATAAGACTTTCGGGCCATGCTGTACATGAATTCACAGGGTGGTTCAAAAAGTCTTGTCACCCCTGTATAATGTTTCCTTATTTTTTGTTTTAATAATATAATATATAAATTATCTAATTATTTTACCACTAAAAAAAATATGAAAAGATCAGGATATTAGTCTCAATGAATTATTAATTTTCCTATCAAACAAAATTGGTCACAGGTTATTTGGGGAGTGTATATCACGTGTCCGTGGATGGAATTAAAATTTCTGTTTTCATTTGTCAGATCAAGTCCATGTTAAAAGCTTGGCAAGGGTAACCCAAAGATAAAATTTTTAGACTTTTTTTCTGGTGCAGGTATCATTGGGGAGTGAGAAACATTTTAGTAAATGGACCACAGCCTGGCCCATTTACCAAAATGTTTCTCACTCCCCAATGATACCTGCATCAGAAAAATAATGTAAAAAGTAAATTTGGTTTAGTGGCCTATTGTCAGTATCAGCCGGGCAGTGAGGGGATCCCCTTTTTGCTAGCACTAACCAGGGAGATTTTTTTTTCTGAAATAGAGCACCGCACCTACTACCGTCAGCTCCACCCTTAACTGCACAGATAAGTTTAGCCAATCTGTGCTACTCATACAGGGATTGAACCAGGAACTTTGGGATTGGTAGGCAGGTACTATTTGGCTTTGAATTACTATTACCACACTTTTAACATAGACTCCTCAATTATTTAGACAAAAAATATTCAAAATCATTAAAAAGAAAAAGAAAAAAAAAAGGCCAATTTATTTTCAAAAAGGCTTTACATTTTTCAGGGAAACATTAATAAATTGGTTGGTGCTTAATTATTCAGCTTTTTTTCAACAAATTTTATTCCACTAATAGTGTCTTTATCAAGGCGTATTCTTTTACATTTCGAGACATACATATATATATATATATATATATATATATATATATTATGTATGTGTGTGTGTGTTTGTGTATCTGTCTGTGTGTCTGTGCTATGTATATATATATACATACTCACATGCATATATATATATATATACACACACATATATATATATACATGGTTATATGTATGTGTGTATGGATATATATATATATATATACATATATATATATATATATATATATATATATATATATATATATATATACATACATATATAGATAGATACACACATCCTAACTATTTAACAAAAATATCATTAAATTATTATTCCGAAACCTGAAAAAAAGGGGATGATTTTTAAGAAAAAACTTTGAAAAAACTGCCAACTGTTATTGTTGAATAAGATTTGATTAAAATTTGTTTGTTATTGTTGAATAGAATTTGCTGAAAAAAAAAAGCCATTATAATTATATGCAACAACCCAATTTATTAAAGTTTCCCAGAAAACAATAGTTTTAGTTGCCATTCGTAAATTTTAATTTTGAAAAGTTGCAAAATTTAGACTAAATCTGTTTTCTATTTCTGAAGAGTGAAATACAGTCAGCAAGAAATATTCAACGGAAATTGTGCAGATGGTGAACAAGACTGACAGACAGACACAGGTGCAGTATGTCTTCATAAATTAAAAAAAAAAAGGTTCCTTAAATGAAAATTACTAATGGATTTCTTTTAGCAAGAATTCAAGGGATATAATGAGCTAAATCAATTTTTTAAAAGGGGAAGGATATAAAAGACTTGCCTCAAGCATTTAATTTATTTTTGCCTCAAATGTAAAGATAAATATCAATTTTAGACTGATACATTTTATTTCATTTCATTGTTGCTTTTTAGTCAAAACTTTGTCAGGAGAATATATATATATATATAAGAGAGTTTCATAATTTGCTTGAAGCATTGTGTATGTATTGGTTAGGAGGTTGATTTAGAAGGCTATCACAATGCAGTTTGGAATAAATAAAAAATAATAATACGGTAACAATGGTGTTGTGTGTTGACCTGTATTTTTTTATTATTTCTTGAATTTTCGAGGTAATACCTCTTTATCAAAAGAATTGAACTGAAGCAGTACAGCTATGGCATTTCTTCCTAAAAAAAAATTTTTTTAGGAAGAAATGCCATAGCTGTACTGCTTCAGTTCAATTCTTTTGATAAAGAGGTATTACCTCGAAAATTCAAGAAAGAATAAAAATACAGGTCAACACACAACACCATTGTTACCGTATTATTATTTTTTATTTATTCCAAACTGCATTGTGATAGCCTTCTAAATCAACCTCCTAACCAATATATATATATATATATATATATATATATATATATATATACATACATGAAAAGGGTTGCTGTATATATATATATATATATATATATATATATATATATATATATATATATATATGAAAAGTGTTGCTGTATATATATATACATACATACATGAAAAGGGTTGTTATATATATATAGATATATAACAACCCTTTTCATATATATATATGAAAAGGGTTGTTATAGATCCAATGAGAGAATAGTTAATATTTTATGATAAAGAAGGTATGCAAAATAGTTTAAATTTTGGGGGTGTTTTTTTTGTTTGTTTAATTCAACACTACACATTGTTTCAGATTCTTAATCTTCTGGAACACTGCCACCACCATATATTCAACTTTGTTAGTCATTCTAATTTAATATACGAGGATGAGTCAAAAAGTAAGGACAGGTATAATTACTGACACAGGAACATGTAGCATACATCAAAATGAACCTGGTCCTCTGTGGATCACATCCCTACTTCTCCACATAGTCACCATTTCTTTCAATAGCAATGTTCACCTTCAAATGAGAGCATGTATTCTTGTCCGTAAAATTCTGTTGACTGTTCTTAGCCACTTCTTCACTATAGATTTCACTTCCTCGTCACTGGAATAATTTTGGCCTCTCAAACCCTCTTTCGTGGAGCTGAAGAGAGGCAACATTATTCCAGTGGCAAAGTGAAAATTTTACAGGGCAGGTTTCTCATTCAAAGGTGTAACATTGCTATTGAGAGAAACGGTGACTATGTGGAGGAGTAGGGATATGATCCAAAGAGGGACAGCTTCATTTAGATGTATGATACATGTTCCTGTGTTCATAATTATACCTGTCCTAAAAAATGGCATTACTTTTTGACTAACCCTCGTATTTCATTACATTAAAACTTAAATACATATTCTTGCTAGTCTATATAAGAAATAATTAAACAAAATTAAATTATTGCTGGAATAATGTTTGCATCTCAAACCCTCTTTCATGGATTGAGAGAAACCGTGACTATGTGGAGAAGTAGGGGTGTGATCCACAGAGGACCAGCTTCATTTTGATGTATGATACATATTCCTGTGTTCATAATCATACCTGTCCTAAACAAAATGGAATTACTTTTTAACTCACCTATGTGGAGAAGTAGGGATGTGATCCACAGAGGACCAGCTTCATTATAATATATGATACATGTTCCTGTGTTCGTAATTATACCTGTCCTAAACAAAATGGCATTACTTTTTGACTCGTCCTCGTATTTCATTACATCAAAACTTAAATAAACATATTCTTGCTAGTCTATATTAGAAATTAAGAAATCATTAAACAAAATTAAATTATTGCTTAGGCAAGTCTCTCTATCCTTGTTCCACGTTAAAAGGAAATTCCAGTGCAGGGCAATGAATAATGAAATCCGAATCGGAGAAACATATCTACCTGTTCTTGTAAACTTTCTGGTGAGCATCTTACCATCTTGGGAAACGGCCACTTCTGTGACCGTCTCCTGTCCTTCATCTTGCAAGATCGTCCGGTGCGTCTCAGTCCCATCATAGTTCTTCACGCACATCGTTAATGAGGTCTGAGCTGAAACTTGTCGAAAATCAGTTTCCACTTTATGGATTAATGGGGGTGACGTCGACGACGAGGGGTGGTGGTTGGGGGTGAGGTGTGTTGAATTAATGCCGTTTATGGTGCTTGGAATGACCTGAAAGAAAAAAAAAAAAAGATTTGAATATTTGGTACTGTAACGTGGCGGTATATGGTCACAGTACCCAAAGCGATATATGTAACGTTCTAATATTGATATATGTTGTATAGCGGGTCTCGTCAACGTGCCTCCAAATTCATGACACTACAAAGGTGTTTGGCACATGGCGGTCATCTTGTCGATAAAGAAGTACAACGCGAGAAATATATCATCGCAAGCTGCTTAGCTTTTATTTCCAGGGCTCGTCTCGTGGGTTGTGTCGGAGAGGAGGAAAGGCAGAGAGAAAGAGAGAAAGGACACTGTTAAATTACTGTAATCCCCTAGGCCTCGGAAAACAAAAAGAAGGCCGGTATTTTTCTTTGTCGTTCCATGTCACCACGTGACTTCCAGTTCTGGTCAATACCCAAAACTTCCGGTTGGCTTTCAATTCTCCACTCAGGGGATCACGCCCCGGTCAAATTTTGTGTTCATCACTTTTTTTTTAACCCTTTACTATCTCTTATTTCTTCTTCCTCCTTTTCTAATAGTAGTCCTAGCAAAACTCAGGATATTCACCATCTCACTACAGTACATCAACATGTGAAAAAAATATAATTTAATTAACACAAAATGTCTTTGTTGAGGGGCACAAAAAGTCGACTTCTACTTTTCGGTATTTTCAAGAAGTCAGCCTGAAGAAGAGTTAGAACCAATAAGCAGATAGTAACAAGTTAGCCCTCATCTATCATCTCATTATCCCATCCATCTATCTATCTGTCTGTCTCTCTCTCACCAAGTATATACACCTGAGTAAAGAGTTATATAACACCCACAGAAACTGAAACATACCTTACCTTTCAAAATGGGCTTCCATAACACGTGTCCCTATATTGACATGTATGGCTTTCGTTCAGTAGTTCTTTGATATCAGCAAGAGAATGATATTGTATGATCCCATATACAAGAAGTTGGATCTCATCCTTGTTGCCATCTTATTGTATACTGGATCATACAATATCAATATCCAGTATACTAGTACATTCAACTACGGTTTGCGGCAGACATAAAGTAACTCACAACAGAGTGCTAAAACATCGAGGTAGATGTTTTGCATAATGGTTCCCTAGTCTTTGCAGTCTCAGGATATTTGCCTCTCATCCAACTTATGAGGGCGTGACACAAGGACATTTTTATGTGGGCCCACCCACAAGCCGAAGCTAATGGGTGGTAGGCACAAAAAATGCGTCGATCCCGTTGGCATTCTGCCTCGAGGGGGGCGCCTCAGGCACTGGGCAATAAACCCAGCCCTGCCCTTTTAAATCAAGGGGGCAGGTATTGCCTGGGGGGATAGCCCTGGATCGACGCTGTTAATTTTATTGCCAGGCCACTCTAGAGGCCATTGCATAATATCCAGAAATAAAGCCATACCTTCGCCTGGAGCTTTTTATAGTTAAAAAAAAATGGTACACCGAATCTTTCTTACTCACTAAGCTTTAATAATATTAATTTAAAAAAATGATGAACTAGACTATATTGGATATTACTGAAGCCGGAGATTCTACATTAGAGTGTCCTTCTAGACATCAGCTTTACGAAAAGTTAGAAGTCCATCATTAACAGTTTTATATCTGAATTTCTTTATTTCTTTGCTCCACCCCAGACGCAAAAACAATCTCCTTGAAAAGGGGATAGACTCCCTCGCTGTCTGGCTGATACCGACTTTAGGCCCCCCGATGATGATAAATATATATATATATATAAAACTTAAAATTGGTTAATATGGCAAGGGTCACTACACAACAGTATTTCTTTCATAGACCGAAGCGCTCTGGATCAGGCGTTGAAGGGCCTTTGCAGTCTCAGTAATCACACCGATGTTATAAAACTGCAGTATACAAATAGTCTTGGGCCAGTTCATTTACTCTCTTTATGAAAGGTAAGCTAGGCTAGTCCACAATAAAATAATAAATAAAATAAAAAATCCACCCCAGACGCAAAAACAATCTCCTTGGTCTAGCACTAGTGAAAAGGGGATAAACTCCCTCGCTGTCTGGCTGATACTGACTTTAGGCCCCCCGACGATGATAAATATATATATATATATATATATATATATATATATGTAAGAAAGTTTTATAGAAAAACAACAAGATGTTAAAAAATTTTTACTGATAGATATCTGTTTCGACATTATGAATATGTCTTTATCAAAGCAACATTGTAAGCAGAAAAACGAAATGAATATATCAGTAATTACAAGGCACAGAACGCTCTCGATCAGTACCGGAATTTAAATTTTAAAAATGCATATTTGTTGTTAAAAATAAAATAAATTTTATTTTTTTATTTATTATTTTTTTACCTTCATATATCTTATTATAATGGAGATTGTGGGTTTGTATGTCTGTAACCGAAACTATATTACCATTCAAGTTACAATTCCCTTTGTTATTTACATCACATTCTCCATGATTTTATTTTTATTTAAACCTCAATTATTAATAAAATTGTTTTACATCATTAAGACTGTTGACCATATCTACATACTAATAACATGCAATTGTATTTATATATACAAGAAAATACCGGTTTACAGTGGAATTGGAAGGCTAATTTGCATATTGATCTTAAAAATTTGATTTTAATAAATATATGCTTAGTATTATTGATTTCTAATTGTTTGGTTTTATATTAATGAATATGAGCAAAAATCTCGGGGATAAATCTTAAAAAATCCATTAACAAGAAGAAATAACTGTAATATTATTCTTTACTTCCTATTTTAACTAAATAGTTAAATTTCTTTCATAGGCCGAAGCGCTCTGGATCAGGCCTCGAAGTGCCTTTGCAGTCTCGGTAATCACCCAGATATTCTAAAACAGCAGTTTACAAATAGTCTTGGGCCAGTTCATTTACTCTCTACGAAAGGTAAGCTAGGCTAGTCCACAATAAAATGATAACATGAAAAAAAAAAAAAAAAAAAAACATTATAACCTGTCCAATTTTCCAGAGAAACTCAAAAATACCTTACCTTTCTAAATGGGCTTCCG
>CM042164.1:7841201-7858701 GCA_023376005.1 Doryteuthis pealeii | reverse complement strand
TCAACAGAATTTTACGGGACAGGGATACATGCTCTCATTCGAAGGTGGAACATTGCTATTGAGAGAAACGGTGACTATGTGGAGAAGTAGAGATGTGATCCACAGAGGACCAGCTTCATTTTGATGTATGATACATGCTCCTGTGTTGGTAATTATACCTGTCCTAAACAAAATGGCATTACTTTTTGACTCACCTATGTGGAGAAGTAGGGATGTGATCCACAGAGAACCAGCTTCATTTTGATGTATGATACATGTTCCTGTGTTGGTAATTATACCAGTCCTAAACAAAATGGCATTACTTTTTGACTGCCCTTCATAGCATCACCAAAAAATTCCAAAAAGCAGAACTTACCGATAAGCACTATCATCCATCAGTTTTTTGCGATTAATTTTTCTACAATCTGTAAACCGATAAAGAACTTGACTCAGGTCTTCAGCCCACGTATGAAGATTGCCACTGCCAAAAAGAGCCAAGCCACCACCACCTGAAAAAAGAAAATTAGGAAATTCAATTAAAATTCATTTAAATCTTTTCTGTAATTCAGAAAGGAATTAGATAAAAAAATGAAACATAAAATGTTCATTTCATTTTTTCATTTGAAAATAATTTTCAGATGAAGCATTTTAACATTGCTTTTAACATGAATTAGATAAAAAAAAATGAAATGAAAACATTTTCATAATTTTGACTATAAATTAAACACTCATTGATAAACTTATGCAATTCTTGACAGTATTGTGATGTAAGCAGTGACGTAGTTTTGGTTTAAAATCCACAGACACCGAATCTCCGTTATATATAGTCATAAATTGTCTGCCTTTCTTAGGAAACAGATTTTACAGGAAAAAAAAACAAACAAACAAAAACAATCCCAAAAACCCCACCTGAACACCAAGAAGAAACAAAAAAAACCAAAATAACTTTTTTTTTCTAATAATCATTCTCATTAGCTGGAGATCAATATCTCTGGATAATTATCTGATTAATTACAGATTGACTGAGAAAAGAGGGTGGGGTGGGGGGTAACACAATTAATCAAACACAAATCATCGTTAGGCAGATATGATTTCCCCTCACACAGTACCAAGTATGAATCTTTGCCAGCATATTTGCCGAATATCTAATTATCCGAAACAAAAATATTGCTTTTAGTCTCACCTGTATCATCAAAATAATGATTAAAATTAACCTAGTCTGACACAAGGTCAGGGCATAGTGGCAGGCCAACATTGTGATCCAGGCTGGTTAGTTGGATTTCATGGCATGTCAACCCAGATTGGATTATTTTATAATAATAAAAAATGAGTTTTGTATGTCAGATTGCTCAGCCAACTTGGTTCCATCCTTAAGCATCACGGGTCACCACCCACAGCAAATAGGTGGGCCAATTGGGGGAGTCTTACCCCTCTGTAGAGGTGCAGTCGGTATATTCTAATGCTCCAACCAACGGCTGCATATGTGTGTAGAGCGGGGTATCAGGTATAGTTTTGTCGAATTACAGGAAGCATGGCGGTTTTATTTATTTCGGCATATCCTGGGTATAACATCAATCAGAAGACATTTTGTTTTATTCATTGTCAATGGGTACTTAATTTTTTTCTTTTTAAACTCATTCTTTTTAAACTCATTCTTTTTAAACACATTTTTTAGAATTGTAGTTAACCTATAGATAGACCCTAACAGGTACTACCACTCCAGATCAGAGTGGACCTGGGAGTAATGGTAATCAAGGGGTACTCCATATTTCACAGATGTCCAAAGTTGGAACTTCACCATCAGAGTTTAAAGTCATACCCAGTCTATTAAGATCCTCAGCCATGATAAAATGGTTGGGCTTGCTATAAGAGCAATAGGGTTGGAGCAATTATATAGGTGCTAGGGCTTAACATGACCAGCCGATTGATCGGATAGGGCCTCTCCGACCACCCGTCTAGCCCATGTAAGGGCCAAAGTGGAGTTTTGCATGTCAGATTACTAGGACATATATGATAAAAAAAAGGGTTGGGATCCCATCCATAGGTTAAATAAATTTTAAAAAATGAGTTTTAAAAAATTGTGTTTAAAAAAAAATTGAGTTTAAATAAAAAAAATAAAAAATCTAATATCCATCAAGAATGAATAAAACAAAAAGTCTTCGGTAGTGAGGCTGATAGCTTTTTGAATTAGTGCGTCCTGGGACACACATATTTGCTTTGAACGAGTCCCCAAGAAAATTTATGGGTCCCAACAAAAGTTTCTTGATAGATTGTAGGATTTTTATTTATGATTTGGGGAAACAACTAAAGCTATCTAACTCCTACCTTGTAATCTATCCTGTGAAATTCATTTCTAAGAAACTATTGAAGTGTATTTACAGTTAGCTTGAAATGGTGAAGGAAGAAAAAAGAAAGACATTGGGAAGCATGGATACAATTTTATTGTGTCCTTTTAGATTTTTGTGCATCAGGGACTCGGGACATGTACCTATCAGCATCTCTGCTTCGGCATAACATAACTCAACAAAGTTGACATGCCACAAAATACAACCAACCAACCAATCAAATCTAGAGCTCTGGGGTGTGTGGAGTAGCCCTTCATTGACATTATTGCTATATCCACTATGACTTGGTGTGGTAGCACCTGTTAAAGTACCATTTATAGGTTAAATAAATTTAAAAAATTGAGTTTAAAAAAAATTGAAAACCCAACAAAAATGAATAAAACAAAAAGGTCTTCAGCATAAAATAACCCAAAAAGGGTTGACATGCCGTAAAATTCAACCAGCCAGCAAACCGACCTTACTTCTGTAAGATTCAAAGTTAATAATTGAACAACAGCTCCGACACGTTGTGAGACAAAACATTTAATAGGTGTACAGCACATGGTAATGATAAGATACATAAAGTACATATATACATAAGATACAAATAAGATATAAGAGTAGAGATAAAAGGACACATTCATGAATGATAAATACAAGATACAATATTTAGGTATAAACGAGATACCCAAATATACATAAAATATAAATGTTACGGACATGGAACTAAAGGATAGTCCATGCTGTATAAAAGACTTACAGTAATGTAAGGGGGGGCCAAATCCCCACCGAGAAGTGGGTAGACATAAGTCTAACTCATGTGCTCGTTCAGAGGCAGTAAGGAAAGAGAGAGAAGCATTTGAATCAGCCGCTTATATACCAGAGGTCCCTTGGTGGCCACAAATGGCAACACAGTGGGAAGATAACTCTTCCAGGCAAAGGGAAGATAATCCCCTACACTTCCTTCCTTTGAAAATCAAACTATCGCATTTATTTCCTTTCATATTTCTCTGAATTTTTGAAACGATGCTTAATAATTTGGATTATTCGGACTATTGTCCTCATCTTTATTGTTATCTACAAAGAAGACAATAGTAAGAATAATCCAAATAATACAACTTATCAAGCTTCATCTCAAAAATTTGAGAAATAGTATCTAAGTGGTACGGACCTGATATAATCCGTCAATGACAGTGTAGATAACAATAAAGTTGAGGACAATAGTCACTAATATCAAGGAATCTTCTTGTGAACGTGATCTGGGTATTACTGTCAGCAGTGATTTATGTTGGACAAAACACATCTCCAAAATTGCCAAAAAGGCCGAGGGTGTCCTGGCGTCACTCAGCAAGACCTTTGTCAGCCGCTCACTGGCTATCTATTTGAAGCTGTACAAAGCTATGGTGCAGCCACATTTGAAGTTTGCATAACCGGTCTGGAACCCCTATCTTGCTCAGAATATCAACCTCCTAGAAACTGTACAGAGACGTGCAACCAAACAAATACCCTCCATCAGGCATATGCCATACTCTGAATGTCTCGCAGCCCTGGGAAGGGATTTGTTGAAACTTCGGCGTCTGGCAACTGACCTGGTAAATATAAGGTCATTAATCATCTTAACAACAGCAACCTTGAGCACCTTTTTGATCTCCATCCTTTCTAACACACGTGGGAATGCCTACAAAGTCAGAAAAGAGCACTGCTCACGTGACTTTCGGAAACATTTTTTCATGCTCAGAGTTGCGGAGACATGGAATAAACTGCCCGCATCTGTTATAGGCTGCCGAAGCACTGAGTCTTTCAAAGCCTCCATGCTTCCTGTAGTCCGCCTACACTATACCTGATGCCCCTCTCCACATACATATGCACACACGCGCACACATACATGCATATTACTACTGTAAACTGTTCATGTTCCTGACACTAATACATTATTCTGTGTACTAGACATGAGACTTTGATGAGTTGTGGTGCACCTGAGCACTGTACACATACATGTATATTATTACTGTACACTGTTATGTTCCTGACATAATACATTATTCTGTGTACTTGCCATGAGACTTTGATGAGTTGTGGTGCACCTGAGCACTGTACACATACATGTATATTATTACTGTAAACTGTTCATGTTCCTGACACTATACATTATTCTGTGTACTAGACATGAGACTTTGATGAGTTGTGGTGCACCTGAGCACTGTACACATACATGTATATTATTACTGTACACTGTTCATGTTCCTGACACTAATACATTATTCTGTGTACTTGGCATGAGACTTTGATGAGTTGTGGTGCACCTGAGCACTGTACACATACATGTCTATTATTACTGTACACTGTTCATGTTCCTGACACTAATACATTATTCTGTGTACTAGACATGAGACTTTGATGAGTTGTGGTGCACCTGAGCACTGTATACAATAAATTTCATTATTATAACCCTTTCATATCTGTTTTAAAAAATGAGTTTAAAAAAGGAAAATAACCTACAAGTTTACATGACATAAAAATCCAACCAACCAACCATCCAAAATATCAGAACTTACAGGCCATCCCTCTCTAATTGTGAATAAGTAGAAATCGCCAAAAATGCGGACATCTTGAATGAGTTTAGATGGAGGCTGCATTATTCCATCCGGATAATTCTAGACTGAGTGTCTCTTGGGTGGCTAGACAAGAATTGTAACAGCTTAGGCTGGGAATTTTATACTCATTAAAGATTTAATTAAAAATGATGATTAAAAAAAATATATAATTAAAGGAAATGTCACATCATTCTCCTCTTTCTCTCCTCATTTAGAAAGAAAAAAGAAAGAAAGAAAGAAGAAGGAAAGGAAGAGATATTAAAAAAAGAAAAAGATATCAACAGGCTTGGCTAAGCATGTTGATACATTTTTTATATTCATCCTTGTCTGTTAATATCTACGATTATATATATGTGATTGAAGATTGAGGAAATATGGATAAAACACAAAACAATTTCATTCAAATGATATTTTCAAAATTTTTTATAAAAAATATCTAGACATAAAAAATGTTTTATTTTATATATATATATATATATGAGGAAGAATGAATAAAGAAAAGAAAGTACAGAATGGATAATAAAAGATGAATTTAATCAAGTATTTAAGTTTTAATGTAATAAAATATCATATTAAATTAGAAAGGCTAATGAAACTAAATAAGAATGTAAATAAAAAGATTTGAAACAGAAAGGGGTATAATCGAAAAATAGAACAACTAAAACTTACTCTTCTATCACTCTCGTCTTTCATTGCTAAATTTTCCTAATTTAACTATTTAGTTAAAAGAGGAAGTAAAGAATAAAATGACAGTTATTTTTTCTTGTTAATGGATTTCATTTAAGATTCATTGAAGAGATTTTTGCTCATATACATTAAGATAAAACCAAACAATTAGAAATCAATAATATTATTTTATAATAATAATAATGAAATTTATTGCGTACAGTGCTCAGGTGCACCACAACTCCTCAAAGTCTCATGTATAGTACATAGAGTAACGTACTAATGTAAAAAACATATTTATTAAAATCACATTTTTAATATCAATATGCAAATTACGCCTTCCCATTCACATTGTAAACCGCTATTTTGTTGTATATATAAATATAATTGCATGCTATTAGTATGTAGATATGGTTAACAGTATTAATAATGTAAAACAATTTTATTAATAATTGAAATTTAAATAAAAATAAAATCATGGAGAATGTGATGTAAATAACTAAGGGAATTGTGACCTGAGTAGTGATATAGTTTTGGTTACAGACAGACAAACACACAATCTCCATTATAATAAGATGTAATAGTCCAGCAAGTTAGCCAATATGCTACAGGGAATCCCTTCTGAGATAGACTGATAGAAAGATAGACAGATATATGTTATTATGGGAACATCATTAAATTCTAGTAACACTTTATCTCGAGTTTCTTACACAAAACCACTTTGGTTCCTCGTTCTCATTGACATTTTCGATAAGCCAAGTCTTTTTCCACGTTTCCAGGTTGTGGGCTTTTATTTTTATCCTCCTCCAATTTCTTACAGCATCTACAAAACCCTGCCCAGCCCCACCCTGCTGCTGCTCTCCCATCTCGTTACAGTCTTCATTTACTCTGAGTGCTCTTCAACCATTGCACACCGACCCACCCAACAACCACCCTTCTCACCGTTACATCATTCTCCGCTCGAATCATCCACTTAACGCAATTTGCTGCAACAACTTTGCGAGCAGCCATTCTTCTGGAGACCGTGAAAGAAACAATAAACCGCAGGGATGAAATAACCGCCCCACACCACGGTCTCCACCCACACCATCACAAGTGGTTGGAAACCCGTCATTCCTCACATTGCCACAATGTTAACATTCTCTTAATAGCCAACAGACAATCAAATATGACCAGCAGAAATAGAACAAGAAAAACCTATTGGCTTGTCACCTAATGATGGTTGGAGAGCTAGATGATCCATCTGTTGTCCCAACAGGGCACAGTTGTCCCCATGTCATCAAAACACCATGAAAAATGTTTGGTGATCCCTGGTATAGAATATTGTCAGGATTCAGGATTGTCTTTGGTGAACTGTTCAGGCCTCAAAATGGTGGCATAGTGGATATGTTACTTGCTCGCTTATTTCTTGGCTAGAGATTTCATTCAGGGAGCTATCAGCAGCACTGCTTATACATAATGAACACTGTATAATAAAAAATTGAAAAAACACAGGTTTAAATGAGTTAAGTGGTGAGTTTATTGGCCGACGCTGCAGTGTTTCGATCTATTAATTAGATCATCTTCAGGGCTTTTGTTGGTATGTGGAAGGTGATAAATTTTTTTATCTCAGAATAAGGAGAAAGTCAAGTAATAGTCCTTGTTTATTGGTCTGTTTAAAATTTGAAGTCTGAGAAAAAAGAATGTTGAAAAAATGAACGGTTTGAAATATGACGTCAAATATTCTTTTTTGCGGTGTGAGTATTAGAATGTGTAAGTGTTTGCATCGAAAAAAGCATTGTGCATTTTTTATGTGTTTATGAATACTCACACCGCAAAAAAGAATATTTGACGTCATATTTCAAACCGTTCATTTTTTCAACGTTCTTTTTTCTCAGACTTCAAATTTTAAACAGACCGATAAACAAGGACTATTACTCGCCTTTCTCCTTATTCTGAGATAAAAACTTTTTTATCACCTTCCACATACCAACAAAAGCCCTGAAGATGATCTAATTAGTAGATCGAAACACTGCAGCGTTGGCCAATAAACTCACCACTTAACTCATTTAAACCTGTGTTTTTTCAATTTTTTATTATACTACATACCGTCGGATTCACTTCCTTTCTTCACATATATATATATATATATATATTATATATATATATATTATATATTTATTCACATAATGAACACTGTAACTTTTTCTTTGATCTTTTTTCCTTAACCTCTAACATGCTAAAGCAATCAGATATTCATGATTAACGTAAAAATTTTAAGATTTTAAAATCTTGTTTTAAGATCAGTTTTTGCTTTCCGCCGTTTTGGTTGTTTGCAGATAACTGATGATGAAATAGTGCAGGGAGGAATGGATTCATGCCTTTCTCAAAAAGATTATTATACATTGAGCTCTCTTTAGGAATTTATAAAAATCCTTGTATTTGCACCTACTAAAACATACAATAATTATACAGTGAGATTTTGAAAATCTCATGTAGAATCATCCCTTACTACCAGTTTTGGATACCTTTTATATATATAAGGGTTTTGTAATTTGCTTGAAGCATTGTGTATATATTGGTTTGTTGGTTGGTTTTGAAGGCTGTCACAATGCGAGTGTAAAGAAAAAAGAAGGTAACTATGATGTTTTTTGTTAACCTGTCATTTTATTTCTTAATATTTCGGGATGAAAATTCCCATCATCAGAAGAATACTGGAACTGAAGTTGTCTTAGCGGCTGCTAAATTCGTTCTGTCTTGGGTCTTCCAAATTCTGTGTGTGTATGTGTGTGGTTGGGGTGCTTGCTTATGTGTGTGTTTGTGTGTGTAAGTGTGTGTGTGTGTGCGAACTCGTGTGTGTAAATGTAAGCGTATGTGTGTGTGCGTGGTGCTTATGTCTGTGTGTCTGATCATTTCTAAGACAACTTCAGTTCCAGTATTCTTCTGATGATGGGAATTTTCATCCCGAAATATTAAGAAATAAAATGACAGGTTAACAAAAAACATCATAGTTACCTTCTTTTTTCTTTACACTCGCATTGTGACAGCCTTCAAAACCAACCAACAAACCAATATATATATATGGTATTTGTGGAAAAGGTGACTTACCAGTGAAACAGGTCACAATGGTGAGTTGATGCAAGATTTATAAGGTAGGAGGCATCTGTGGTGTAATAGTTCTCATGGTAAATGTTGCATTTCACATAGAGCTAATACACTTGGGAAAGGTATGCATCCAATTATTCTCCTTCCAGCTATGGGTAAATAGTACGGCATTAGGCTGACCTTATGTCACATCCTGCTCATGGGGGAGGGGTTGTTAAATACGTACATACTGAGGAAAAGGAAGCAGTCTTGGTTTGTAAATCAGTTAGCCATTGTAATGCGTCTAATTCTCACAGAGTGTCTCATTACTGCAGGTTTGTGCCAAACTTAGATATGCAATTAACAGGCTATACCACGACAGAAATGAACAATAAATGAAACATTAATTTTCTTTAAAATAGTCCCCTTGGGTGAGACTGAAGCTGTATTTACCAAGACAGAAATGAACAATGAATGAAACATTAATTTTCTTTAAAATAGTCCCCTCGGGTGATACTGAAGCTGTATTTACCAAGACAGAAATGAACAATGAATGAAACATTAATTTTCTTTAAAATAGTCCGCTTGGCTGAGACTGTAGCTGTATTTACCAAGACAGAAAGGAACAATGAATGAAACATTAATTTTCTTTAAATAGTCCCCTTGGCTGAGACTGAAGCTGTATTTACCAAGACAGAAATGAACAATGAATGAAACATTAATCTTCTTTAAACTAGTCCCCTTGGCTGAGACTGAAGCTGTATTTACCAAGACAGAAATGAACAATGAATGAAACATTAATTTTCTTTGAAATAGTCCCCTTGGGTGAGACTGAAGCTGTATTTACCAAGACAGAAATGAACAATGAATGAAACATTCATTTTCTTTAAACTAGTCCCCTTGGCTGAGACTGAAGCTGTATTTACCAAGACAGAAATGAACAATGAATGATTAGAATAATCCCCCAGGCTGGGACTGAAATTGCAATTCAAAAATTACTAAGACCATTGATAAAAAGAAAACAAGTATGTCTGATTTGTCTAGACATCGTCACTTAATTACTAACCAAGTAACGGGGATGAACTCTGACGTACACAGTGCCATGGCAAACTAAGAGATTAATTTCCATCATGTCCAATGTCCATACCTGATCCATGTCATCACATTTTCAATTTGTTTTTTATTATAAGGGTAATCCCAAAGGTAAGGTCCCAAAAATATTTAGAAATCACAGAAATGTTTATTTTAGCTTATTTTATATTAAACGTTGATTTTATAGGGGGGGGGGAGAAAAGATGGATTCATATCTTTTTCAAGAGCATTAGCACAAAGTGAAATACTGACAGCCTTGTCCTGGATTTTTATTGATTTTTACAATGCAGGTATCATTGGGGAACGAAAAAAGTTTTCTCGTCCCTCAATGAAGTTACCGCTCTGTCGGCTGGGGCGTTAGAATGCACCGACTGCACCTCTGCAGAGGGGTAAGATTCCTCCAATGGGGCCACCTGTTGGCCGTGGGTGGTGACCCGTGATGCTTAAGGATAGAGCCCAGGTGGATGAGCAGTTCATGACTTGCAATACTCCACTTTGGCCCTATCTTGGGCTAGACGGGCGGTCGGAGAGGCCCCCTCCGATCAATCGGCTGGTCATGTCAAGCCCTAGCACCTATATGATTTTCACAACCCTATTGCCCTTATGGCAAGCCCCAACCCCTTTTTATCATATGGGTGCTACAAGGCGGTGGCTGCGGGTCTACATGTCCTGGGAATGATGTTAAACTCTATCTGATGGTGAGGTTCCAGTTTCGGAGGTTTGGGGAATGTGGAGCACCCCTTCATCACCATTGTTCCCTGGTCCACTCTGACCCGGAGTGGTAGTACCTGTTGGGGTCCCATCTATGGGTTAAATAGAAAAATATATTTATAAAAAAATTGTATTATCCATTAAGAATTGATTTATTGCAAAACTTTATCGGCATTAAATGACCCACTGAGGTTGATATTGTAAAACAAAACAAACCAAACCAAACTTTCTTTATATTTTGTTAAAATAAAACAGTGTAAAAATATTATGAGTAGTACAGATTATTTCTTGCACTATTACTTCCTTCTTGCTGATCTTGGGATTTTTTTGTTTTTGTCAGCCTTGGAATTCAAATTTTAAAACCTGACCCCACCCTCAGCAACCATTTTGTTGAGGCACCCAAATTAAAACTATAGTTATACAAAATGTATGCTCTTTTTTTTTTTTCATCACGATCAGATTGCACATTGACTTTTTTGAATTTTTTTGTCAGCATTCTTTCAGACCGCATTTCAGAAAAATAATTGACAACCGTTCCATGAATAGTAAAGAGGATTTTTTTATTTCACAAATATATATATATAATATATATATATATATATAAGGAGAATATGTGCTTAATTGAAGTCAGACCTAATTTTTTTGAAAGTTAATTCATTAATGATTAATTAGGCGGGATTTAACTACTTAAATGTAAGGCTAAACAAATCGAGAAAAATCAATCTCTGAATGTACATTTCAACCTATTAGGTCTCATCAGTAGAGCTATAGATACGAAGATCGCTTCGTGTGTGATTCGAAACCCGTATGTCGAAACGAAATGCAAGCCTCTTACCCTTACACCAAACGGAACTCGCAATTTTTCATCGCTTTGTTTAGGTATGAGTAGTACTCATATTCCTCTTTAGAGACTTTCGCACGAACTTACATAAACGTAAACAAATATAGCTATTTTCAGCCGACAATATTTTCTCCCAAATATTGTCGGCTGAAAATAGCTATATTTGTTTACATATATATATATATATATATATATATATATATATACTAACACACGCATACACATGTAGGTACATTTAGAAAGCAACACATGTAAATTATTTTAAATATTTCATTTATTATTTCACTTTCCAGAACTGGAACCTCACCATCAGATAGAGTTTAACGTCATTCCCAAGACATATAGACCCACAGCCACCACCTTCTAGCACCCATATGATAAAAACGGATTGGGGCTTGCCATAAGGGCAATAGGGTTGGGAAAATCATATAGGTGCTAGGGCTTGACGTGACCAACCGATTGATCGGAGGGGGCCTCTCCAACCGCCCGTCTAGCCCAAGATAGGGCCAAAGTGGAGTATTGCATGTCATGAACTGCTCATCCACCTGGGCTCTATCCTTAAGCATCACGGGTCGCCACCCAGGGCCAACAGGTGGCCCCATTGGGGAAGTCTTACCCCTCTGCAGAGGTGCAGATGGTGCATTCTAACGCCCCAGCCAACAGGGCGGAATTTCAAATGTACTTTCGCCGCAAACCATATTGGAAATAATAGACTAACCATAGGAAATGGACTCATCAGCCCACGGTCAAATCCTAGATATCCTGTTTACATTTCACATAAGACTAATACCTTTGGGAAAGGTATGCATCCAACTACACTCCAGCCAGCTCTGGTCAAACAGTAAGGCAGACTGGGCTCTTTAACCTTGGTATGACAACCAGTCTAGGAGAAGGAAAACTCTAAATTCAAACCTGTTAAACTCCACTTAAGAAATTTGACCTTGTGTCACAGCCTACTCATGCGGAGGAGTTGGTATGTATATATATATATATATATATATATATATATATATATATATAGTGTGGTATTGTCACTGTTTCAGTTTTTACTGGAACGGTATGCCAAACGCAATATTATTGGTAGAGTGCTCAATATAAATATATATATATATATATATATATATATATTTTTTTTTTTAAATGTTTTTTTAAAAGTTGGGCGTTATTATTTTAAAAAACATTAAAAAAATATATACCAATAGAAGCATACGGAGACCTCCTAAAATACAACATGAATATATATATATATATATATATATATATATATATATATGGAGACAGCGAGAGAGAGACATAGAAAGGCAATAAAATGATTCTATCTATATCTGTTGTATACTGGTGGCCGTGGTGTAATGGTTAGAGTCATAGTAAATGTACTCGTCAACCCGAGTTCAAATCCTGGACAAGGCTGTTTACATTTCACATAGTGCAAATACACTTTGGAAAGGTATGAATCCAACTACTCTCCCTCCAGTTATGGGTAAATAGTAGGGCAAACTGGGCTCTTTAACCTTAGTTAGGCAACCAGTCTACGAGAAGGAAAACTCTGAATTCAAACCTGTCACTACTTTAAAATTCAATTTAAAAATTTAGAATTTCATAAATTTCTAACAAATATTTGATGGGTCACAACTAAAGTTTCTTAATAGATTGTAGGGTTTTTATTTATGATCTGGGGAAACAACTAAAGCCATCTAACTCCTACCTTGTAACCTATCCGGTGTAATTCATTTCTAAGAAACTATTGAAATGTATTTAGTTAGCTTGAAATGGTGAGGGAAGAAAAAGAAAAACACTGGGATGCATAGATATGGTTTTATTGCATCCTTATAGATTTTTATGCATCAGGGATGCAAGTCACATAACCTATCAGCATCCCTATATATATATATATATATATATATATCTAACCATTACACCACGGCCACCAGTATACAACAGATATAGATAGAATCATTTTATTGCCTTTCTATGTCTCTCTCTCGCTGTCTCCATATATATATATATATATATATATATATATATATATATATATATATATTCATGTTGTATTTTAGGAGGTCTCCGTATGCTTCTATCGGTATATATTTTTTTAATGTTTTTTTAAAAATAATAACGCCCAATTTTTAAAAAAACATTTAAAAAAAAAAAAAATATATATATATATATATATTTTTATATTGAGCACTCTACCAATAATATTGCGTTTGGCATACCGTTCCAGTAAAAACTGAAACAGTGACAATACCACACTATATATATATATATATATGAGGAAAAAATGAGTAAAGAAAAGAAATGTAGATGGATAAAAATGAATTTAATCAATATCACTTTTAATCGATATCACTGACACATGTGTTTCGGTCAGTTTATCAAAATGTATACGGATTACGCTATCATTATTATTAAAATAATCAGATGAAATTGAAATAATAATAATAATAATAATAATAATAATAATAGGAAAAATGTAAAAATATTCCGTACACAGAGAGATTTTTTTATGACCTTCATCAGAGTGAATTTTTTATTTTTTGAGTAACGGATTTTTCTCTACTCAAAAAATAAAAATTCACTCTGATGAAAGTCGTAAAAAAAATCTCTGTGTACGAAATATTTTTACGTTTTTCCTATTATTATTATTATCATTATTTCAATTTCATCTGATTATTTTAATAATAATAATAACGTAAATCCGTATACATTTTGATAAACGGACCGAAACACATGTGTCAGTGATATTGATTAAAAGTGATATCGATTAAATTCATTTATATCCATCTACATTTCTTTTCTTTACTCATTTTTTCCTCATATTGTCGGATTCAATTCCCTTTCCATTCTTACATATATATATATATATACATATATATTCAGCATCTCTGAATAGATAATGCATCTGTTGACTAATAATAGTTGCAGTACAAATAAATCTTAAGGACACTTGTACTTTACACTAAACTTAAATTAGTCATGAAATTCAATTTAAAACGTTTCTTTGACAATTATCCATAAAAAAAAAGGAAAAATAGATTTATCTCTCTTATCGTTGCCAGACACTATTACAAACCAATTTGAAGCAACTTCTTGAGATTTTTATCACTTTTCTGCTTCCATACGACAGTTACAAGAAGTAGAGGAACTGTCATTGCTCAACACGGATCTTATCGGAGTAGGGCAATAAAATTTTACCTACATAGAAAAAGGCATGAACCCATCTCTTTTCTCTGTTACTCATTCGATATTTTGCGTGGTGTTGAGAGCTAAAATTTAATATACTGTTGTATATTGTACAAACGGAAATAGAAATTTCCGGTAAAATTAAACAAAGCAAAGAAAAGACAACAAAATTTACAAAGGACTTTTTTTTCCGGGTAAAGCGAACAAAAGAAGGATGGGTACAATAAGTTCGGAAATAGATTTGCCCATTATCAGATCAAAAGATAAAGATGCGTAGGCGTATCGTCAATACAAAAGCCAAAGGGCAGACCAGTTAGACGGTCAGATAGAAGACGGCGATCAGAGCACAAGGAGCGACCGTCAACACGGACCATCGCTGCCAGCGGGCAGTAAGGTCGTCCACCCCTTCCATGTCACCAACGCTAGTCATCCCAGCAGCAGTAGTAGTCATTGTCACCGCTCGCCACCCACCAGACAGGAGAAGAAATAAACGCAAGTTTTTACTATACAGCATGTGTTGTGATTTCATTAAGCAACCACTACATATATTGTCTAAGGAATAGTGACGATACCCGCTACGATACGTACGCCGATTTAGCAGCGCGAGTTTGAAGAAGCCGCTATATAACATCATCCTCTGGAATGCTATTGTGAAGAATGCTATTGTGAAGAATGCTTATTTCTTTCGTTTATCTGCCACTCTCAACTAGGGCTTATTTTCCGGGGAGGTGGAGAAATGACATTAAGAAGTAGAAAATTACAAAATTTCTAAATAAACAGAAATTACATAAAATAATCTACATTTATTTACCATTAACATGTTCCTTTATTAAAAAAAATCATTCAAAAATAATCCTATCATCATCCTCTGGAATGTTATTGCTCTCAACTAGGGCTTATTGGGGGGGGGGAGCTTATATTAAAACTTCTGGAGGCGTGTCGTCTAATGGTTAGAGTCATAGGAAATGGACTCGTCAACTTGAGTTCAATTCCTTGACGAAGCTGTTTGAACTTCACATAGCGCTAATACCCTTGGGAAAGGTATGAATCCAATTCTCCCTCCAGCTATGGGTAAATAGCAGGGCAGACTGGGCTCTTTAACTATGGCTAGGTAACCAGTCTAGAAGAAGGAAAACTCTGAATTCAAACCTGTCAAACTCCGCTAAATAAATTGATCTTGTGTCACATCCTGCTTGTGCGGAGGGGTTGGTAAATATATATATATATTAAAATTTCTGGTTGATCAAGTATCAAGTCTATCAAATTTCCATTATAATAAGATGCTTAAGAAATCCAGCCAACCAAAAAGATACTTTTAACTCCTTTTTCTTCGTCTTTTTCATTTTCTTCTTCTTTCCTTACTAGAACCAAAACAAACAATGTGCTATCAAAAATATAATATAAACACCATGTGAAATGCAAACAGCCTCGTTCAGTATTTGAACCCTGGATTCATTTTCTGGTCTATTAAAGTCAAGTCTATCGAACCTCCATTATAGTAAGACGCTTGAGAAATCCAGCCAACCAAAAAGATACTTTTAACCCCCTTTTTCTTCATCTTTTTCATCATCTTCATCTTCTTCTTCTTCATCTTCTTTCCTTACTCGAACAAAATGAACAATGTGTTATCAAATAACATCTTCTCATCACGAGGAATAATTAAATTGGATCCATCCAAAACATTTCGGCTCCGTCGATTATCAAAAGAAAATTAATTATATGCAAGCAATTACGTTAATAAAAGCATCTCGGTAGAAGAGGAACTTGCTGATAAAAAAAACAAAGAACCAAATATGACAAGGAGTTTCGATCCGACATACATAATTGATAAACACGCTTTCAATCTTGCATCTTGGATATAATGAACGATAATGCCCCTCCCACTCCCCCCCTAAAAAAAAAGAAGAATCTCAATCAAGATTGCTGATAGGATACCGTCATAAAAAATGGACTCGTCAACCAGAGTTCAAATCCTGGAGAAGGCAGTTTGCATTTAACATAGCGCTAATAAAGACATCAAGTAGTGTTACGTAGTGCCTTTTCTGTGACAGCACTAAATATCTGTTATATACTTCTCTTCTGGCTGGCTTGGTACTTCTATCATCTATCTTCTATCTTGGTCTTGTCTTTCTTATCTGGGGATTCCGGGTCTGGTTCCTGCTGGGGATCGTTCCTTATCAGAAGCCTTGTGTCATTGATAGCTTTTAGTAATAACAACAAGACTTCGATTTACTTTTGATGTTACTTTATTCCTGGAACCCCAGACCAGACAATCACGCAGTGAGTCTCACATCTTGCTAGCTTCGCTTCTAACTTCTAACTCACACTGACTAACTGAATTGCTTACACCTTAAACCGGAAGGGGCTTCTATTGCCTTCCGATTCTCACGATCATCCCGCAAGGCAAGGTCAGAGTGAGGTCAAGCATTGTCACTCACTCTCAAGGCCATCAGCTGTACTGATCGCCATAAGGATTTCTATACTACCTTAAAAAGATATTAGGGATCCATAATTATGTAACAGTAGCCTAAATTATCAACATCTATATTGGGTAGAAAATAGAGAAAGGAAGAATGGAAAATCGTTCCCTTTCTTTAGCACGAAAAAAGAATTAAAGAATAGAAGAATTCACTGTAAAATGTACAACATATATATAAAAGTAAAGTAAACAATAGTGTGTGTATATGAAACCGAAACACTATAGCGTCGGCTTCGAGAATGTCAATTTCCGACATATTCTCTTGTTTTTTTTACAAACTTCATACATATTTATATATATAAGTACAATATTATATTCAATGCACACACACATACATACTTTTGTGCATGCACGCACACACACACACTTACATACATGCAGATATATATATATATATATATATATATATGTATGTATATATATATATATATATATATTATGTGTGTGTGTATATATATATATATATATATATGTGTGTGTGTATATATATATATATATATATATATATATATATTGTGTGTGTGTATATATATATATATATATATAAAGTTGCAAAGTATCAACATCA
>CM042164.1:7831201-7836201 GCA_023376005.1 Doryteuthis pealeii | reverse complement strand
AGATGAAGATGATGAAAAAGATGAAGAAAAAGGGGGTTAAAAGTATCTTTTGGTTGGCTGGATTTCTCAAGCGTCTTACTATAATGGAGGTTCGATAGACTTGACTTTAATAGACCAGAAAATGAATCCAGGGTTCAAATACTGAACGAGGCTGTTTGCATTTCACATGGTGTTTTATATTATATTTTTGATAGCACATTGTTTGTTTTGGTTTCTAGTAAGGAAAGAAGAAAATGAAAAAGACGAAGAAAAAGGAGTTAAAAGTATCTTTTTGGTTGGCTGGATTTCTTAAGCATCTTATTATAATGGAAATTTGATAGACTTGATACTTGATCAACCAGAAATTTTAATATATATATATTTACCAACCCTCCGCACAAGCAGGATGTGACACAAGATCAATTTATTTTAGCGGAGTTTGACAGGTTTTGAATTCAGAGTTTTCCTTCTCTAGACTGGTTACTAGCCATAGTTAAAGAGCCCAGTCTGCCCTGCTATTACCCATAGCTGGAGGGAGAATTGGATTCATACCTTTCCCAAGGGTATTAGCGCTATGTGAAGTTCAACAGCTTCGTCAAGGAATTGAAAAGTTGACGAGTCCATTTCCTATGACTCTAACCATTAGACGACACGCTCCCAGAAGTTTTAATATAAGCTCCCCCCCCCAATAAGCCCTAGTTGAGAGCAATAACATTCCAGAGGATGATGATAGGATTATTTTTGAATGATTTTTTTTAATAAAGGAACATGTTAATGGTAAATAAATAGATTATTTTATGTAATTTCTGTTTATTAGAAATTTTGTAATTTTCTACTTCTTAATGTCATTTCTCCACCTCCCCGGAAAATAAGCCTAGTTGAGAGTGGCAGATAAACGAAAGAAAATAAGCATTCTTCACAATAGCATTCTTCACAATAGCATTCCAGAGGATGATGTTATATAGCGGCTTCTTCAAACTCGCGCTGCTAAATCGGCGTACGTATCGTAGCGGGTATCGTCACTATTCCTTAGACAATATATGTAGTGGTTGCTTAATGAAATCACAACACATGCTGTATAGTAAAAACTTGCGTTTATTTCTTCTCCTGTCTGGTGGGTGGCGAGCGGTGACAATGACTACTACTGCTGCTGGGATGACTAGCGTTGGTGACATGGAAGGGTGGACGACCTTACTGCCCGCTGGCAGCGATGGTCCGTGTTGACGGTCGCTCCTTGTGCTCTGATCGCCGTCTTCTATCTGACCGTCTAACTGGTCTGCCCTTTGGCTTTTGTATTGACGATACGCCTACGCATCTTTATCTTTTGATCTGATAATGGGCAAATCTATTTCCGAACTTATTGTACCCATCCTTCTTTTGTTCGCTTTACCCGAAAAAAAAGTCCTTTGTAATTTTGTTGTCTTTTCTTTGCTTTGTTTAATTTACCGGAAATTTCTATTTCCGTTTGTACAATATACAACAGTATATTAAATTTTAGCTCTCAACACCACGCAAAATATCGAATGAGTAACAGAGAAAAGAGATGGGTTCATGCCTTTTTCTATGTAGGTAAAATTTTATTGCCCTACTCCGATAAGATCCGTGTTGAGCAATGACAGTTCCTCTACTTCTTGTAACTGTCGTATGGAAGCAGAAAAGTGATAAAAATCTCAAGAAGTTGCTTCAAATTGGTTTGTAATAGTGTCTGGCAACGATAAGAGAGATAAATCTATTTTTCCTTTTTTTTTATGGATAATTGTCAAAGAACGTTTTAAATTGAATTTCATGACTAATTTAAGTTTAGTGTAAAGTACAAGTGTCCTTAAGATTTATTTGTACTGCAACTATTATTAGTCAACAGATGCATTATCTATTCAGAGATGCTGAATATAATATGTATATATATATATATGTAAGAATGGAAAGGGAATTGAATCCGACAATATGAGGAAAAAATGAGTAAAGAAAAGAAATGTAGATGGATATAAATGAATTTAATCGATATCACTTTTAATCAATATCACTGACACATGTGTTTCGGTCCGTTTATCAAAATGTATACGGATTTACGTTATTATTATTATTAAAATAATCAGATGAAATTGAAATAATGATAATAATAATAATAGGAAAAACGTAAAAATATTTCGTACACAGAGATTTTTTTACGACTTTCATCAGAGTGAATTTTTTATTTTTTGAGTAGAGAAAAATCCGTTACTCAAAAAATAAAAAATTCACTCTGATGAAGGTCATAAAAAAATCTCTCTGTGTACGGAATATTTTTACATTTTTCCTATTATTATTATTATTATTATTATTATTATTATTATTTCAATTTCATCTGATTATTTTAATAATAATGATAGCGTAATCCGTATACATTTTGATAAACTGACCGAAACACATGTGTCAGTGATATCGATTAAAAGTGATATTGATTAAATTCATTTTTATCCATCTACATTTCTTTTCTTTACTCATTTTTTCCTCATATATATATATATATATATTGTGGTATTGTCACTGTTTCAGTTTTTACTGGAACGGTATGCCAAACGCAATATTATTGGTAGAGTGCTCAATATAAAATATATAATATATAATATATTATTTTTTTTTTTTTTTAATGTTTTTTTAAAAATTGGGCGTTATTATTTTAAAAAAACATTAAAAAAATATACCGATAGAAGCATACGGAGACCTCCTAAAATACAACATGAATATATTATATAATTATATATATATATATATATATATATATATGGAGACAGCGAGAGAAGAGACATAGAAAGGCAATAAATGATTCTATCTATATCTGTTGTATACTGGTGGGCCGTGGTGTAATGTTTTAGATATATATATATATATATATATATATATAGGATGCTGATAGGTTATGTGACTTGCATCCCTGATGCATAAAATCTATAAGGATGCAATAAAACCATATCTATGCATCCCAGTGTTTTTCTTTTTCTTCCCTCACCATTTCAAGCTAACTAAATACATTTCAATAGTTTCTTAGAAATGAATTACACCGGATAGGTTACAAGGTAGGAGTTAGATGGCTTTAGTTGTTTCCCCAGATCATAAATAAAAACCCTACAATCTATTAAGAAACTTTAGTTGTGACCCATCAAAATATTGTTAGAAATTTATGAAATTCTAAATTTTTAAAATTGAATTTTAAAAAGTAGTGACAGGTTTGAATTCAGAGTTTCCTTCTCGTAGACTGGGGTTGCCTAACTAAGGTTAAAGAGCCCAGTTTGCCCTACTATTTACCCATAACTGGATGGAGAGTAGTTGGATTCATACCTTCCAAAGTGTATTTGCACTATGTGAATGTAAACAGCCTTTGTCCAGGATTTGAAACTCGGGTTGAGAGTACATTTACTATGACTCTAACCATTAACCACGGCCACCAGTATACAACAGATATAGATAGATCATTTTTATTGCCTTTCTATGTCTCTCTCTCCTGTCTCCATATATATATATATATATATATATATATATATTATATATTCATGTTGTATTTTTAGGAGGTCTCCGTATGCTTCTATTGGTATATTTTTTTTTAATGTTTTTTAAAAATAATAACGCCAACTTTTAAAAAAACATTTAAAAAAAAAAAAATATATATATATATATATATATATATTTTTATATTAGCACTCTACCAATATATTGCGTTTGGCAATACCGTTCCAGTAAAAACTGAAACAGTGACAATACCAACTATATATATATATATATATATATTAATATAATATATATACATACCACTCCCTCCGCATGAGTAGTGTGACACAGGTCAAATTTCTTAAGTGGGTTTAACAGGTTTGAATTTAGAGTTTTCCTTCTCCTAGATGGTTGTCATACCAAGGTTAAAGAGCCCAGTCCTGCTTACTGTTTGACCAGAGCTGGCTGGAGTGTAGTTGGATGCATACCTTTCCCAAAGGTATTAGTCTTATGTGAATGTAAACAGGATATCTAGGATTTGACCTGGGCTGATGATCCATTTCCTATGGTTAGTCTATTATTTCCAATATGGTTTGCGGCGCGAAAGTACATTTGAAATTCCGCCCTGTCGGCTGGGGCGTTAGAATGCACCATTCTGCACCTTCTGCAGAGGGGTAAGACTTCCCCAATGGGGCACCTGTTGGCCGTGGGTGGCGACCCGTGATGCTTAGGAAGAGCCCAGGTGGATGAGCAGTTCATGACATGCAATACTCCACTTTGGCCCCTATCTTGGCTAGACGCGGTTGGAGAGGCCCCTCCATCAATCGGTTGGTCACGTCAAGCCCTAGCACCTATTATGATTTCCCAACCCTATTGCCCTTATTAGCAGCCCCATCCGTTTTATCAATATGGGTGCTAGAGTGGTGGCTGTGGGTCTATATGTCTTGGAATGATGTTACTCTATCTGATGGTGAGGTTCCAGTTCTGGAAAGTGAAATATAAATGAATATTTTAAAATAATTTACATGTGTTTGTTCCTAATGTACCTACATGTGTATTGGCGTGTGTAGTATATATATATATAATATATATCTATATTATGTAACAAATATAGCTATTTTCAAGCCGACAATATTTGGGAGAAATATGTTCGGCTGAAATAGCTATATTTGGTTTACGTTTATGTAAGTTCGTGCGAAGTCTCTAAAGAGGAATATGAGTACTACTCATACCTAAACAAAGCGATGAAAAATTGCGATTCCATTTGGTGTAAGGGTAAGAGGGCTTGCATTTCGTTTCGACATACGGGTTTCGAATCACACACGAAGCGATCTTCGTATCTATAGCTCTATTCTGATGAGACTAATAGGTCGAAATGTACATTCAGAGATTGATTTTTCTCAATTTGTTTAGGCCTTACATTTAAGTAGTTAAATCCCGCCTAAATTAATCATTAAATGAATTAACTTTCAAAAAAATTAGGTCTGACTTCAATTAAGCCATATTCTCCTATATAATTATATATTATATAATATATTTGTGAAATAAAAAATCCT